>VMDO01025327.1:0-28402 GCA_007922755.1 Pedetes capensis
AATTATCTAGAATTAATTAAGAATTTCTGTTAGCCTAATATAAGATGAGCTGTTGTAAATATGTCATGTGTGTCTAAAAAAAGTTTCCAATTTTTGTTGTGATGACATGTGTATATAATCCTGTGTATGTCAGTATGTATATATGTGTGTGTCCCTGAATATATATAAACATGTGTGCATGTATGTTATCTCTATGTATCATCAGCCTTGTTATTTGGGCTGCTACATAATATTTGTAACTATTCAGTTTTATGACTCATGAATGGTTATATCTTCAAACTCAGATTATTAAGTGCCAAAAATGTTTACTTTGCAAGAAAAATGTATTGAGCCAACACTGTTAAAATACAGTATTAACTGCTAGAGAGAATGCAGGAAATATCACACAAGCTTCTCATATCTCCAAGATGATAGTTGTCTTCTGGGTCAACAGACAATAATAACTTCAGGAAAACTAATACTAAAAATAACAGTGACCAACTTTTATGAGATTTTATTAGTGTCAAATGCTATTCTCAGCACTTTACTGTTTTGACTCATTTAATCTTCAGGATAAATTGGTGAGGATAATATTGTTTTATAGGTGAGATGCTGAGCTGAGAAGCCAGTTTACTCATTCACCCTCCTGAAAAAATGGCAGCTCTCTGAACTCAAATGTGGAATACAAGTCTCTGTTCTCAGCTACAAATTCTTAATCACAATTCTGGGACAAGGACATCCTATGGGGTTCCTGACATCACCCTGATATAATACTTCAAATTACAATAAAGAAGCCTATAATCCCACTGACTGGAGGTGATACAGGAGGATCCGAGTTCAGGGCCACAGGTAGCCTGCATAATTTTAGCAAGATTTTGTCTTAAAATAAAAAGTAAAAAATGAAGTTGGGGTGCATGTCAGTGCTAGAGCACTTGCTACACGAGCAGGAGGCCTGGGGTTCAATATCCCTGGTACTCATGGTACTCACTTGAAAAAGAATTACAGTGAGGAAATAAAGAATTTTTTTCCTTAAATTTGTTCCATCTCCACCTGCTCCTCATAGAAATTAAAAATTGGCTACAACTGAATTCATTGGTAACCCTTTGAAAATTTGATATGCTAGCTGACCCAAATTTATTTTTACTAATCTCTTTCCTAAGAAGCATAAGAACTCATAACTTTTAAATGAATAGTGTATATGATCTTCTAGAATTACACTATTGGACAAACCAAAAATCCTGTGAGGTGATAAAGGTCCACAGTTCAAAGTCCCATGGGAGTTAGAAGTGGAGCTGTACTTCTATAGGATTTTTAACTAGTCTTCTCGTCTGATCTTCCATGAGAGGCAAATGGAGTTCTGACACCTCTCTATATAGAAGACTAGCTTCAATTATGTTAATCAGGTAATACAGGAGTATTATTTCTTCAAAAAGAGCTTGAAATAACAGATTGACATAATTGGATTCCTATTTAGCAACACAGAGCTTCGATTTGAGAATAAATAGAAATCTAGCTGAATGGAGTCCTAAATAAAGTTGAGCTAGTTTTATCTCCTTAACTTTATAGTCTTCTTAGTTTGACTTTGTTTCCTCACATTTTGGGGGTGGGGAAGATTGACTTGTAAAAGAGTAGCTTTTGAACTGTGTGATGGGGAGCCCCAGACATGCAATAGAGATGCCCTTAGGGCTACCTAAATGCACAGAATAAAAGAAGCAGCAGCTGTTGGGGCTCCAGGGCTTCCACCCCTTCCTCCCCTCACCCAGAGCAGCTGTTTTCATCTATGATAGACACTAAGCTGAAGAATAAGATTGCCTTAAAGAAATGGTTCAAAAACCATAGCTTTAGACTATCTAATAAGCTAAGATATCTGCTTATCTAACTACACACTTTTATTGTAAGCCTCTACAGTGCAGGTCAATTTTAAAGCAATAGACTACAATCCAGTAGTCTATGTAAAAGCCTTGCTTCTCTGAAAGAAAACTATTTCTCAGGCAATACAGAATAAAAATTATGCAGTGCTACATTTATTATTTGATGACTTACATAGAGTTTATTACCTTGAGAGCTGGACTAGAAACATCCTCTATAAATACCCTAGAGTGCCTTAAAGAATCGGTATAATTCATCAAGAGCTTTTAGTTATTTCTGACATCTTCAATTTACTTGGCTTTGGTCCTGATACTTAATACTTGGTTCTATTTCTGGCTGACACAAATAATATATAAACACTCATAAATACATGTAAGTTATTTTAGATCCACATTAGACCTGTGAATCAGTTCAACTGAAGCAAAATTTTGTGGCAACCTGCCTTTAAATGCTGTTGTTGTGCCACATATTAAATCACTAAGCATTTAGCATTAATCTAAGATATGTGTTCAGAATCAAACTTCTTTCTGGTAATGGTGCCAAGGTCAAAATTGAACAAGAATTATGGACATGAGCTCTAGAATTTGAACTTTTGCTCCTTCACTTACTATCTATGAGACCCAGAGCAAGCAACTAAAATTCCCTGTACCTTAGAGACAATAATGATACCTACTTCATAGGGATGTTTGTGAGGATCAAAAGCAAACCCATATGTAAAACATGTGGAGAAGCATACATTACATATCTGCATACAGTAAGGATCAAATCTACATCAAGTTATAGAACATGACAAAGGTCATGAACTGTGTTATATTAGACTTTTAATTTCTTTGGTTTCTAAGAATAGTCACGACTTGACATGAAATACAGCCAAGTTTATGCCTTAATAAATGGAGATTTACAGATACAAATGGATTAAATTATCTGATTAACAGCAGAAGTTTTTGATGTAAGAAGTGTCAATAAGTGAACATTACATTTTTGACTTTTTACATTGATAGCTTTGTTCACCTTTGGTTTTTGAAAACTCATAAAGTTATTTTGTCTGTATTATTTTTGAGGACTCAACTTCCCCATTTAACATTTTTTTTTGTTGTTGTTGTTGTTAGGTGCTCTCAGGTTGCATCCAACTTATAGACACAACAGAATGAAACACTCCCTGACACAGTGCCATGCCCAGCATTACGTCAGGGCTTTTCTGTTCTTCTTAGGGTTTTCGATGGCTGATTGTTTCAGGATTGTTTCGGGAGTGGTCTGCCAAGTCCTTCTCCTGTTTTATGTGGTGCTGGGGATCAGAATTGGGGCCTCACAGAGCACAGTGCAGCACTCTACCAACTGAGCTAAACCCCAGGCTTCATCTTCAAACATTAGCAATATTTAAACCTCTCCTTTGTTACCAGTTTTGTTTTGTTTTGTTTTCTTCTATAGGTTATCTCTCATGTTCAAAGCAAAAAAATTAAGAAAGAGGGAAATCTGAAAGTCTTTATTAATTCTGTTCGACCAAATTTTGTTTCACAATGTATTGGCACATTTTGATTAAGCACATGTGATGCGCTTGTCCATTTTTCCTTCAGTTTTGGGACTGTTGATTTCTTGCCTGTCTCATTACCATTCATCATCCTGTCCTTGAAAGTGATTCCTTTTGAGGAGATATTCCACCTAGCAAAAGTCACTGTCTCTCTTCTGTCAAGTGCCAAGAAAGAGTCCACAAGCTAGATGGGAGAGCCAGATAGAAAAGAGAGAAATATTTGCTGTCACTGTTAAATAATAATAATCACAATGAAGACATATAAATGACATATGGGGTTGGACTACTCTAGAGGAAATAGTATTTGTCAAGTGACACATGAGATCATTTGAGTTATCACAGACCATTTGACCCACTTGATGGTTCTTTCTATGGATCTGAAATGTCCCCCAAAGACCCATGCATTAAAGACTTTGTCTCTAGCCTGTGACACTATTGGAAGATTGTGGAAACTTTAAGAGGTGGAGCCTTGTGTTAGGTCTTCATGTCACTGGGATTATGCCCCAGAAGGAGACAGTGGGACCACAGCCCCTTCCTCTTCTGCTCTTTACTGCTTTCTGGCCAGGAGATAAGCAGTTTTGTTCTAGCACACACTTCCACAATAATGTGCTCCCTTACCACAGCCCCAAAGCAACAGGAACAATCAATCATAGATATGATCTCTAAAATCATGAGCCAAAATAACCCTTTCCCCTTGTAAATTGATTATTCAGGAATTTGTTATAGTGATGGAAGGCTGACTAGCACAGTTTTAAAATAATTTGGGGAAAAGCATAACCACCCCCATAAAAGGTAACAAGGCCAGAATGTTTAACAAATTAAGCTGCCTCGTCCATGTCTTGCTGTCTTTACTGACTTTGATTAGTGGCTGGCTCATTATGAATCTAGTTTAACTTCACCTTCAAATAAGATTTTCTGGGCCCTTACCTTCATGCTTTGGAACAGGTAGCTACATAGACATGTGAACAGTTACTCCTGTCCTCAATAAGCATTGTGTTCCTGATCTCAGAGATTGATTGACAATTCAACGCATGTATACTCCTGTGGTCCAGCTGAATTCATCTTTCCCAAGTCCTACCATAGGGTTATGGTTTCCTTTATTCTTTGGTATCTTACACTTTTATCCTGCAGTTTTATAAACTTTGAGGGAAGTTTATACTGATACGTATATCATCTATACTTGTTCTGGCCTCTTGAAAACCTAAGTTTCTTTCAAGTAAAATTCAAAAAATAGTAACACTAAACATGTACAGTTATGTTGTTTTTGTTAGGTGCTGTCATGTCCAACTCATAGCCACCCTATGTACAACAGAACAAAACACTCCCAATACTGTGCCATGCCAGGCACTATGTCAGTGCTTCTCTGCTATGCATAGAGTTTTCAATGGCTGATTGTTTGGGGATTGTTTCAAGTGTGGGTTGCCAGGTCCTTCTCCTGTTTTTGTGGTACTGAGTATCGAATGTGGGGTCTCAGAGAGTGCAGAGCAGCACTCTACCAACTGAGCTAACCCCCAGCCCTGCACTGTTATATTACTCCCATTATTCTAGCATAATTATTAACAAGCCTCTTTTTAGCTTTAAATGAATCCCAGTTTGGATGAGAAATTATTCACCATACTTTTATAGCACTTACTAGGTGTTCCATGTAATTTACATATGTTGTTGTTTTTAGGTGGCATCAAGTCGTGTCCTACTCATAGCAACCCTCATAGGGTTCTCAATGGCTGATTGTTTTGGTATTGCCTGGGGAGTGGATTGCCATGTCCTTCTCCAATTTTTGTGGTGCTGGGAATCGAACCTGGGACCTCAGAGACTGCAGAGTGGCGCTCTACCAACTAAGCTAAATCCCAGCCCAATTTACATATACTAACTCACTTAATTTTCACAACATCTCAGTAAGTTAGATGCTGTTGTTAACTCATTACACAGATTAGGAAATGAAGGCTCAGAGTGATTAAGTAAATAGCCCAAGACCAGAAAGAAATATATAGAGGGTAGAGAAATTGAAGCCAAGAATTTTTCTTCCATACATCTAGTCTTAACCCCTATGAGACTGTAGACTCCATGAAGTTTGACACTTATTTCCCTTTTCTCTCATGGTATTGTTTTAAGTAACCCTAAAGTCATGAGAGCTGGTATTTAGCTCAGTTGGTAGATCACTGCTCTGCAGTGTCTGAGGTCCTGAGTTCAATTCCCAGCACTGCAAAAATGGGAGAAGGACACGGCAATCCACTCCCCAGGCAATCTTGAAACAATCAGCCATTGAAAACTCTATGAGGGTTGCTATGAGTGGGATATGACTCTATGGCACCTAACAACAATAACAAAGTCATGGGAACAGCATTTAGGAATTCCCTATTAGCATTTTATACCCAAACTTAGGACATTATATGCTCTGATGCCTTGGGGTATTTTGATACAAAATTTCCAGAATTGATCATGTGGATAAAGACTCTGGATGATAGATAAAAAGGAAGAAGGAAGAAGGAATGCTCAAGTATTATCATCAGACACCACTGTAGAAAAACAACGATATGTCCTGCCTGAGAACACCTAGAATCATCATGTAGAAAATGGTTGGTAAACATGAAAGAAGAGAGTGTGTTCACATTTGGAATTTAGAAATGGTTGAACCACAAAACAAAGAAAAAGATATTCATGTCTGTGTAAAGATTATGATGTTTGAGCTAGAAGAACATTCGTTGCAAGAAGACACTTTATAAAAATGTCTGCTAAAACAAAAGTAGAGAGTGCTTAGCTCCCACTCACACTGCTGGAAGCCAAGGCCATATTTCTCAGCTGCTGCCAAGATCCACCCAAATGTGTCAGGTCTAAGATCTTCAGTCACCTAAACCTGCTGTGGAAAGATGAATTCACAACCAGGGACTTGTGTTAAGAGGACTCTTTCATTTCTTTAAACTACATCCAAGGAAAGATGACTGCTATTTTGTTTCACTGAAATTCTTAACAAGTCCAGCTCACTGGACTAACTTGGAAGTTTTCCTTTGGATAATCAAAGGCACAGAGTTGTCTACTTTTTTTTTCTACCACAATTTATCTTCTCTCTAATTCCAATATATTGTTGGGACTCAAAGTATTCCTAGGTAATATATACAAAATCACACATTTATGACCTAAATAGTCTAAAAAATAATCTATTCAGGTATGTGTAGTTTTTAATTTTCTTTTCTTTTTTCCCTGTGGTACTGGGGGTTGAACCTAGGGCCTCATACTTGCATGTTTTGCAAGTGCTGTACCACTGAGCTGCACCCCCAGCACCCCCCCCCCTTTTTTTTTTAATTTCTTGAGACAGGCTCTCACTAATTTATTCAGACTGCCTCTGGTCTCAAACTTGCGATCCTCCTGCCTCCGCCTCCAGAGCTGCTGGGATTACAGGTGTGCACCTCCACACCCGGCTCTAATTTTCATTTTAAACAATTTTACTTTGTGAATATTTAAATTTTTGTTATGTTTTCTCTTCCTTTCCAGATTCACTACAGCTATTAATAATAATAATAATTTGCAAATACATGTCACTGTGTTTCAATTCCAAATTGTTCCCAAGATTTAGAGTTCACATTACACCTTCAATATTTTTGTGAGCTATGTTGAGAGTCCCCAAGAACAGCAAGAGTTTTGATGATTTGCTAGATGGGCTCAAAGAATTTAGAATACAGTCACATTCATGGTTATGATTTATTACTGCAAACAGATACAAATAAAACCAGCAAAAGGAAAGGCACATGGGTAAAGTCCAAGAGAAACCAGGCATGATCTTCCAGAGTCCTCTCCCAGTGGAATCACACAGGATATGTTTAATTCCTCCACCAACAAGATATGGTAAGTGTAAAATGTATACCAGGGAAGCTTATTAGAAACCCAGAATAAAGGCTTTTACAGGAGACTAGTCATGTAGGCACCCTGGCACATACACAAATTCCAGACACCCAGAAGAAAAGCAGATGCTCAGCCTAAACCATATAGTTTGTACAAGCATTTTTGGTATAGTGAGCTGCTCTTATGAGGCTATGATAGGAACTTTCCTAAAATCCAAGTTCGTAGATGCCAGCCAAAGGCCAAGCTTGTAAATGGACCTTTCCAAGAATAGTAGTCAGGCTTGTTATGTTAATTCTTTTCTACACATGTCTCAGCTTGATTTTCCATAGGTAAAAATAACAAAGAAGTTAAATTATTTTCTCATAAACATGAGCTTATGAATGGAACAAACTCAAGCTCTTCTACCTCCCCACTCAATGCTTTCTCCAATACACATTACACAACTACTTAGAAAAAAAAGTCTCATATTAAAACTAATTTAACTAAAGTGACTAATAATCAAAAATCCTCTTCTAGCTTTTTGCCCTTCATATATAAACTGGAAATAATAATACCCTTCAGATTATCCCTTTCCATTATAACGTTAAGCAATGATAGAAATGTTCTCTAATCTGGGCTGCCCATTACAGTACTCACTAGCAACATGTGACAGTTGAACACTTGAAGTGTCACCAGTGTGATTGTGAAGCTACTTAATTTTAATTTTGGCAACCCCATGTGTCTAATAGCTACATGATGGAAGCACAAATATGGATAATTTAAGGCTTTTTTCATTAAAGCAGACTACACTGAGATTCTTAGGTTTAATAACCCACAGAACACCAAGGCTACTTCCTAATTTCCTGAGGACCAAACCAATACCACAATATGGTCCCACATATACGTGACTTTTTAAGGTCTTAATTCAAATTTGTAAAGTTTACCCAGAATAAAGAGTATTCCATCACTATCAGCTAGACTGGTGTTTGTGGTGGGAGATGTGATAATTGGAAAAAGGACCTGTTGTCTGGAGATTGGCTGTGGTTCATATGCACAAATAGTTTATAGTGCCAACCCTGAAGAAAAGTAATAGCCTGTCATTTTGTAAGATCAGGAATCAACTGTCACAAAATCAGACAGTGAACCGCAATGTGTAAATATTAGTTCACATATCTTTAGAGTTACTGATAGTTATGCTGAAAAAGAAAGAAGGAAGCAAAATAAATTTCAACTTACTCCAAGTATTACTTTTGGTAAATATATCTTCACACTATTCTATCCACCAAGTCCAGTAGATAATAATTTAATGTGCAAAAAATAATAAAGGATGATAGTGCATCAAGTAAACAGGGTCGTCCATTAAAGTTCTGTTTTTGTTTTCCATATCAGGGTAAAAATCACTAATTTTTTTATCAACTTAAAAACTAAAAACAAAGTTCGGTCAGGAGAGAGGTCAGTGGTAGAGCACTTACCTAGCATGTGTGAGGCTGTGGTTTTGACTCCAGTGCATATGCACATGTGCATGCACACACACACACACACACACACACACACACACACAAACACACACACACACACCAGAAACAAATGAGAATCACCTTGTGATGTACCTTCCATTCATGGATGATATTGTAAATTGCCCCTACCCTCCAAAAGGAAGTGGGTCCACCCTTCCTTCCCATCCCCAGTAAAAATGCTTCCAACTTCAACCTCAGGGACACTCATAGATTTGTTTTCTTGCAATTTCAGAATTCACAAGAAAAAGATACAAATGAAATGGAAGAACTACAGGTAGAAAGAAGAATCTGAGATTATTCTCCTGAAGAAATGTTAAAATCAGAATGAGAAAAAATTTCTAAAGAAAACAAAAAAATGTTTGTAGTAGGAAGAATACTCAAAATTCACAAAATGAATTTGGAAGGCTAAGGAAAAATAAAGCCTACATAATGCAAGCTCTTTTTAAGAGAGAAAAAAGAAAAGCTATACAAATTAATGCTCACCCTTTTAATACTAAGGTTGCTAATAACTGTGGAAGGGAATAAGAACAAGAAGGGAGAACCAGGCGGGTGGTCCATACCTGTAATCCCAGCAACTAGGGCAAGAGGATTGTAAATTCAAGGCCACAAGGCAGCCTGTGTAACTTAGTGAGACCCTGTCTCAAAATAAAAAAATAAAAATAAAAAGTAGGCTGGGAGTGCAGCTCAGTGACAAAGCACTTGCAAAGTATATAATAGGTCCTGGGTTTAGCATCCTTCTTGTTGCTAGGTGCCGTGGAGTTGGTGTCCAACTCATAGCGACCCTATGTACAACAGACAAAACTCTCTTGTCATGCTTTTCTACTAATCATAAGGTTTTCAATGGCTGGTTGTTTTTTGGGAGTGGTTTGCCAGGCCTTTCTCCCAAGCCTATAGCACCTAGTGTTCCCAGGCAGTCTCCCATCCAAGGCCTGACCCTGCTTAGCTTCTGAGATTTGATGAGATTGGACACCACAGTGGTATAGCTAGAGGCTCAACAGCCTAGTACTGAAAAACAAAAGGCAGGGGGAGGGGGACATGGCTAAATCTGTGTCCTGTTTTTAAAATGAAATGAAACAATATTATTAATATGAGAAGTGCTTTTCTACTAATGAATATATACAATCCTTCAACATGGAACATGGCATTCAAAACTAGGATGCTCTACTGCAGTGAGAGTCAAATGGGATCTGCCCATATATTATCCCAATAGTATATGATACTAAAAGACAGAGATCTTTGACAAGTGTTAAAGAAGATGAGGGTTTCTTTATGGCAGGATTATTTAGAATATTTAATAAGTTCAAATGCATTGTGAACACTCAGAGAGAGCTATATTTCATTCTTTAAACTTTTATGGGTATAGAACATTTTTTCCTTTGGAGTATATCCAAGGACTAGTGTTTTATAAGAAATATGTTGGAAAACATTGCTCTTATTCTGTGGTTCCAAATCATTTTTATTGAGGAATCTCTTCTGCACCCATTCTCTCTTGTCCTATGTAGATACATTCTCACAGTAGGAAAGTAGACATATAACTAAGGAAGCTATATCTCTAAATGAAAATTTGCCCTGCTAGTTATAAGTTGGACAACACTTAATGCTGTCAACATGGGCAATGACTTATTTTAAAACATTTAGTTGTAGCAGCAGAATAATAACCATTCAGAGTACTAGCAAAGTCTTAGGCCACACAATTTATAAAATCAAGGCAACAACTGTTGATAAAATATGGCAACTGTTGATAAAATCACTATTGTAAACATAAGTCCATTATGTAAAGATGTCTTGGGAGAGAGAGAATGTGTGACAGAGACTTGATAGCTATTTACTAAATCATTTCAATTTTCTCCTAGTCACAAAACTAGGATATATTTTTGAGTATCTTTTGCATTTGCATGTATGTGACCATACTCTGCATTCACTGGTTCCACAGCTGCATATTCAACCCACCTTGAATCATGAAAATGCAGCTAGGACTAATGCTGTGTCTGCACTGGACATCTACAGACTTCCTATCATTATTCCCTAAATAATACAGTATAATAACTACATTTTATTAGGTATTATAAGTGGTCTAGGGATGATCCATGGTACACAGAAGGATGTGCATAGATGATAGTCAAATACTGTGCCATTTTATTTAACAGACTTGAGTATTATGGATTTGGTATCTACAGGATAATGGATCCTGGAACCAATCCCCAGAAGATACCAAGGGATAACTGTATCATCTGGCTAATTTCTGTCCAACTAAATATGGAAATAATTTCACTAAATCACTGAGGTTTCAGGTATATTCTGTTTAGAGCATCTAGCTTTACATTGAGGGCTGGGATTTAGCTCAGTTGGTAGAGTGCTGTGCTGTAGTCTCTGAAGTCCTGAGTTCAATTCCCAGCACCACAAAAATGGGACAAGGGCCTGGCAATCCACTCCCAGAGCAATCCTGAAATGGCCAGCCATTGAAAACACTATGAGGGTCGCTTTGAGTCGGATACCGACTTGACGGCACCTAACAACAACAACAAGCAGCTTTACATTATCAAAAAGGACATGGGGTTGTTTGGGCAAGTCCAAACAATGGCTTTGCTAAATTTGGTTAAATTTATTTAAAATTTTACAGCAGTGGGTTTTTGTTTCATTGCTTGATTTTGCGTGTGGGCAGTACTTGGGAGTTCAATCTAGGACCTCTATATACTTTGCAAGTACTCTACCACTAGGCTGTACCTCCAGCCTATTCTTTATTTTTTATTTTTTATTTTGAGTTTCACTAAGTTATAGTTTCACTAAGTTATCCAGGCTGTCTCTGGCCTCCAACATGTGACAAAAAGTATAATGTTATACCTCCTAATTTGTCTACATTTTCTTTCTATGTACTTTAAAATAATTGGATCATCATATAGAATAATCACTTTCCAAATTTCCAGGTATTAAAAATAGAAAATTTATTTTTAATTAGAAAGTGAAAAAGAAAAAATTATTACTCTTTCAAAAATTAAATGTGACTTGAGAGTTCCTTATGGTCATATACTACAAGGAGGAAAACTATTTTTTCAAGGCCTGTATCCTGTACCTTTGAATCTGATTAGAACTACTGGCTACTGTTTTAACTTAACACCATGGAATCCTTTTTTTTAAATTCAAGAGTTACTAGAATGTGACCAGGAAGATCTCAGGTCAAAACTTTTAAATTTCCTACTCTTGAAAATGAAACATAATTAGGAAGATGATTCAATGTGGAGTTTTACTTATTTGTCTCCATTAAGATATATAAAGGACAACTTTTCATGGGCTAAACTTTAGGAAATATACCACATTTTTGGCTTGAAATGTTACATAATGAATATATCAAAGTCAATGGATCCAAAGCAATATGATTAAACACCAAATCTACCCAAAATCCCATAGTTATTGCTAATTAGCTGTTGACTCCAAGACAACTTATTAAAACTACTTCAGTAAGATATATCTGATTATAGAAACTTCAGAGTAGTATTGTGAAAACTAAATGCTATAGTATACACGAGGCATGTAGCACAGTGCCTAACAGAATAGATGCATGCTAAATTTAATAAAACTCATACATTGAGAATCAGATTTCCTCACAAGAAAATGATTAACAGCAACAAACTCAGTCAACAGCTGAAACAGGGATAAACATATTATGTACCATTTTTCTTGACTTGTTTTGACATGGATTGATGGAAATAATGCCACACAGCCGATGCCTTTTTTTTTTTTCTTTTTTTTTTTTTTTTTTTTTTTTTTTTTTTTTTTTCTTTTTTTTTTTTCTTTTTGTTACCACTCTTTTAAAAACAACTCACAGGATATTTGAGTTTACGTGTCAGGAAGAACAAACTGGCTTTTCAAAGTGACTGTCATGCTTCCAATCCATATTTTAAAGGCCTATCCAATTTGAATTTGCATTGTATTCATTTTGTTTTATAGCAGAAAAAAGCTGTAATAAAACCAGTAACAACTTTCTTCTGAACCAAAAACGACTGACCTTTGCTTTTTTATATTTGAGCTTAGTAACTACAGATCCTTGAATATACTGTGTGCATTACAAATACTGACCTAAAACATAACCTGCAACAATATATGCATTGCTACCAACTCATAATGATAAATGAGGAGAGGGAAGGTGAGAGAGAGAGAAACAGCCCCAGAGTAATTCTATGGGTTTCCTGACCTTATTTTGGCAATTCAGAATGCAAACTTCAGGGATTTAAAGTTGCTCTTCTAGGGAACTCACATTGCCAAAGCTGATACTGAGGTTTCTAAGCCATTCCCTCAGGCAGTTAAATATGTTTAGAGAATCTTGTCTCTTTTGATGCAAGACAGCTTTTATAAACAAATAAATAAGCAAAAATAAATACTCTCACTACTCACTAAGTGAGAAGATATTTACTATTTGCTTCTAAGATATGTAAGGATGTGTTTTTGAAATTGTCTTAAAAATAACTTTGCATCAGATTATCTTTCACAAAGAATGCTACCTCCTTATTCTGTCAGGGCAGTTATAGTTCTCTTCAGGATAAATGAAAGCAGGTCTACTCAGTGTCAAAAATCTAAAAATGTTCTTTTAAAGATTGAACTGTCAGAATGCATTTGTTAGGGTCCACTTCCCCAACATGAAGTTTTATAACTATTTTCTACTCCTAATATTGTCTCTCCTTCCATGATTTAGCTTTTGGAGCTCAGCAGGAAGAATATACACACAGATCAAGATTCTCTCATTACTCTCTACTAGATCCTAGACACTCATTATGAATATGTGTCTCTGATTTTGTGTGTGCTTAATGGTATAGTTCAGCAAGAATAAAATATGTACAGATCGAGATTCTTTCGTTACGCTCTAGTCGATCCTAGACACTTGACATGAATATCTGTCTTTGATTTTGCATATGCTTGATGGGTCTGAATCCCAAGAGAGTAGAGGACACATGACAGGGAATATACACTCCCAAATCCCTCAAAATATGTTTGCTGCCCCACTATCTCCCCACATCCTTTGGCAGCTCCTAATTCTGCCTCCATTCAAACCCCAGGGGAGTCATAGATTTAATTCCTTGTTAGACTTTGTTCCAAGGCCAGACATGACCATCTTAGCCCTTAACTAGTTGTTTTAGTCCTATATATTTTCATGAGATTCTGGTGTTTCATCAGCTAAATGGATCCAAATGATTTAGAAAGTCATTAGTAGAACTACTACTACTACTACTAGTAGTAGTAGTAGTAGTAGTAGCAGCAGCAGCAGCAGCAGCAGTCGTCGTCCCCAGGGTTGGGGAGAGGGACCGCTAACAAATAGAATTTCCTCAATGTTTGTTTTTCCTCAGATAACCTTTATTTACCTTTGGAGTCTACAATATATTTATCTACTATAATATTCCCATCCTAGTGATCTCCTTAGCAACTCTTAGAACAAGCTACATTTCTTCTTATACATTACTTTGTCTTTCACATACTACTCACTTTGCTTGAAATTCCTCTTCACCTTCCTTATCTTCTTACTCTCTCCTGTTGTATCCAACTCTTTCTCATCCTTCAAGTGACCAAACATAATATCTAATGCCAGTCTCCTTTTCTGACCATGCCTTTCATTACTCCAAACTTGGTTTAGTGATCTGTTTCTGGTGCTTTCATTGGATGAGGTACATATATCTGTCGGGGCATGATCCTTCTGAAATGTCACTACCTCCTTACTGTGGTGTATCCTCAAGATCTATTCATATATTCACTCAGCAGGGTGACATAAAGGTCATTCAAGAGATGTCTGTTGAATGGCATGAAGGAGTGATAACAGATGAGAAAACAACTGAAGAAATTGCAGGTGAACCTTCAAGGGAAGGTCAGAAAGGACTGATCATTTTAAGCAGCTTTTCTTTCCATAGTTGCCTGTGCAATTCTTACATTGCACAAAATTGTATAATTCATTTTCTCCTCAATAAAGCACTCCCAATTTAATGTAAAACACAATTTCCTGGAACTCAACCACATGAACGCCTCCATTATCAACTCTGTACTGGGTTCGCATCTATCTGACTTGAGCTGCTTCTAGAAGTTTCAAATACAGTAGAGAAGAACTGAGAGAATAAATGGGAGAATAAATGAGATACTTTTAACTGCAGAACGCTTGCTTCTGATAAGTAGCTTCATTCTTATTCTCAGCCTCACCTGCTGAGTTTTTACAAAAAAACAGGAACAAAAAACAAAAGCAGATGATCAATGAATATTAGGTAATATTATGCCCAGAAATATACCTCAGGTCCATTAGGATACCATGTGTCATCTGCCCCTTTCTTCTAACCTGCAGACCACACATCTCACATTTCATTCACCCTTTGTATTGTTGTTGTTGTTGTTAGGTGCCGCCGAGTCAGTATCCAACTCACAGCCACCCTGTGTACAACAGGCAAAACACTAGTGTCAGTGCTTCTCTGCTGTTTGTAGGGTTTCCAACAGTGGATTGATTTTCAGGAATGGGTTGCCAGGTCCGCTCCCAAGCCTACAGCACCTGGTATTCCCAGGTGGTCTCCCATCTAAGTAGTAACCAGGCCCGACCATGCTTAGCTACCCAGATCTGATGGGATCAGATGCCACAGGGCTACAGCTGCAGGACCTTTGCATTATTTACATTTAAAACAAACAGACTGCCAGTTCCCTGAGAAACCTCCCTTGATATCACCCTCCATACATCCCAGTGCTTCCCACTCAGTAAGTGTCTGTCACTGGTGTTAACTCTTTGCTTCTCTGTCTCTTAGTGCATCTTAAAAAAAAAATCCTCAAAGGAAGATAAAAACTAAGCCTCTTTCTCTTTGTCTGCCAATATTCATGGCAGTGTGTGGAGTAAATGTTTTCTTTAATAATTTTTTGAAAGAAAGAGTGAATCTGCCTAAGACGAAGCATTTCTTTGAGGGAAAAGATCACATCTTTTTCATCATTGTGATTTTCTCTCTGTTCTTCTCCCAGTGTTGTCTACATAGTGGATGCTTAGTAATAGTCGAAGGAAAAGCCATTCAAAATTAGCTTGAATATTTCTTTTGATTTATTTCTTTTGATTCAAAAACAACACTGAAATAGGGATCCTGATACTTCCATTGCTGAGATTTAATGATGTTATCCTGCTGCTGAGGCATAATTTATAGGGGAGAAGAAATACTGATGTCCAAGAATATCCTATTTCAGTCATACTAATTTTGGGAGCTGGGAGAAGGACCTGGCATCCCTCTCCCAAAATAATCATCCATTGAAAACCCTATGAATAAAGGTTCCACAAACTTTGTAAGTTGATGAAAGTGTAACCCAAAGCAATGTAATAGTTGTACAATGGAAATAGCAAATGCTGTATTACTCTGTACCCCACTACTTATCAATAAAGGGGAAAAAAGGAGAGTCCAGAAACAAACCCATAAAAAAAGAAAAAGAAAAAGAAAACCCTATGAATAGAAGAGAAGCACTGGCATGGTGCCAGGCATGGCGAAGTGTCAGGAACTGTTTTATTCTGTTGTCGACAGGGTCGCTATGAGTTGGACTCCACTCGATGGCACCTAACAACAACAATTTTAGGAGCAGAACCCTAACTGAGTCCAAGCCTTTTTATTCCTTTTCTACTCTTCCTTTCATAAAAGCATATTTGTTTATACTATCTCATTTCTGTCTCATATCTTTTTATGCACTATGAAGTATTTCATAGAACAATTTTCCTTCAGTAAGACAGAATAAATAGTAAATAAATAGTAGTTAAATTAATAATGTTTTTGGACCCACCTCTTCTCAAACTAAAGGAGAAGCATTCACCTTGGAAAACAGCACCTGAAAAGATATAGAAAGGAATGATTTGGTTCAGATGGTAATCTGCCAACAGATTCACATGGCCAGACCTTGAGGCCAAATCAATTCCATCACACCTTTCCTTGGAGGTGGGCTGAAAACAAAAATGTGGTCAATTCCTGGGGCCTTTATAGTTTCTTTGATGTAGATTCTCATCCACCAGGGACATAGTAGTGGAACCAGAGATCAAAACAACTGGTCTTTATTATTGTTTGCTTGTTCCCTTTGACACCACTTGCTGAATGGAAAGGAGATGAATGCTTTTCAGCTTGGGTTCAGCTCTCCTGAGAAGCTTGTGGTTTTGTGAGTCTGAAAACAGTACAATCATCCCCAATCCCACTTTGTCCATCAGTGTTCACAGGATACCTTGCTCCCAAAGCAGTGCTCTAAGAGCTATTCCTTCCAGGAGAGCCAGACAAAGCAATAGCCAAGAGTCAACCTTGATAAATACGACTTTGATAAGTGCTAGAACATCAGGAAATTGCAGGCTGTTGGCTTTTGTGATTTTTATCATACAGAGTTCTCTATAGAGAGCTAAAGAGGAGCCAGTAACATGTCATCCTCTCCATCAGGATCCTACAAGAAGTCAGTGTGGAAGAGACATCTCCCTTCAGGTATTACTGTGTATCAAATGTATCCACCTCTTGGAGAAAAAGACAAAGTTATTTTGAAAACAAAGGAAAGAGTCTGTAGCAACACTGGCAGAGGACAAGGTTTTTAAGCTAGCCTGAGGGTACTCCAAATCTACCATAAGGGAAACATCTGGCAGAGAAAAATTGTGTTGGCAATTTGTTTGATTGTAATTTCAATGAAAAATTGAAACCATACTTCCATGGGATTAGGCTTCTCCCATTCACCAGAAGGAGGTTCCTGTTAACAAATACAGACCATGTTAGCATCCCCTGCACTTCCACTTTCAAGCTGCTTGCCCGAAAGTGTACATTGTCAGTTTTGGATGCCTTGGCATGAAAGAAACCTCCTCAGAGTGGCCAGAGGTAGTAGAATTAGTTTTTAATATTTTGAAGACTAACATGGTTGCAGTGGCGGCAAAAGTAGGCACACATGTTGCAGATACTATATTGCAGCCATACCACCTTGGTATTGGATCCCATCAGATCTCAGGGGCTAAGCAGGGTCAGGCCTGGTTAGTCCTTGGATTGGAGACCACCTGGGAACACCAGGTGCTGTGGGCTTGGGAGAAGGACCTGGCAGCCCACCCCCAAACTATCAGCCATCGAAAACTCTATGAATAGCAGAGAAACACTGATATAGTACCAGGAATAACACAGGTCCGGGGAGTGTTTCCTTCTGCTGTACATAGGGTTGCCATGATTCGGACCTGACTCAACGGCACCTAACAACAACAACAACAGAGAAATAAATGACTCCAAAGAGCTTCCCTTCCTGAGACATAGTAAGACTCTCTCAATGGTGCACAAAAGAAAGCCACGATTTGCCCAGAATAGAATAACAACGCTGGATGAAGGGAAGGCACTCTCATTTATTTTCCCCAAGAGCTGTATATCTTTGTTTTTGTCATTCACAGGAGAATGCTATAAGAAAAATGGTTATGTTCATGGTTTACAAAAGAACAAATGTTCAGTAAGGAATAGTCATGCACTAGAACCCAAGGGGTCCTTCACAGTATGTGTTTACAAAAGATACCAGAGATGTTTACAGCATATAAAAATCCCAAAGAGTCAGTCAACACAGCGATAATTAATGTGTTTAAAGATTAATGAGCTCAAGACCAGTATATGGAGAATACAGCTGACAACTCAGCAATGTAAGAGCTGGAAGAAGGAAATATTTTGTCTGTGTTTTTATTTATTCACTTTTAGCAGGACTGCTGCCTGTTCTGGATTATGGTCCCCCTTTGCCTCTTTGACAGTACTCTGACCATCCACAGAAACACACAGATATTAACCTCCTGAGACAAAATGTTTCATAGAAAAATTAATCCATGGGACAGAGAAAGAATTTTCTGTTCTACTGGAGTTATTTCACTTTATAAAGTATTGAATGATTTCAGAGCATTTTCAAGAGAAACAGCTGGTAGGGGAAAGAGAATACATCTGAAGGTCAATATTTTATGAAAGGTCTTCAGCCAAAGAATCTTGTATAGCGTCTGATAAAATCTACTTTCACTACATAACTCCACTTATGTAGAAAATTATTTAATGTCCCCCTATCAGGTCCACATTTTATGCAGATTCCCACAGGGTGGGAGCCATGTCTGTTAAGTGTTCACTGTATTACCTGGCACATGGTGGATGCTCGGTTAATAGACTCAACAAAGTATCTTTTATTTAAATTCTACTTTTATACAATTCAAATGATAGCATGTATATTCAGAATCCAAGGGGCTTTTCAACACAAAAATTAATAAGACTTGCTACAACCAAAGAGGGCTGGGATTTAGCTCAGTTGGTAGAGCACTGAGCTGCAGTCTCTGAGGTCCCGAGTTCAATTCCCAGCACCGCAAAAATGGGAGAAGGGCCTGGCAATCCACTCCCAAGGCAATCCCGAAACAGTCAGCCATTGAAAACCCTATGAGGGTCGCTATGAGTCGGATACAGACTCGACGGTGCCTAACAACAACAACAACAACCAAAGAGAACATGGCAGCATTTTTTAGATGTTATAATTAAAACTGACTCCAGCTCCACCGATGTCAGTCCAAGCTTGACTTACCTTCACAAACTTCTCCTATTGTTTGCATGGGCAGATTAATGGTTTGAAGTTATCATTTTGTTTTCAAAGAGATTAAATTATTATGAGTGTGGACCCTAAGAAAATCATTCCAATGATTGCAACAGTTGTCTGGCTCCATAGAACATTTTTTCCAGCCATAGGGAAAACAAGAAATGACCCATCACATATTTCTAAATACACAGAGGTATAAAATCATGGAAAGCACAAAAACTCCTATATATTTTGGATATCTCACCTTGTTTTGTTTAGAAACTGTTCTTCAAAACAAAGAATGAGCAGTTGTCCTGTGTCTTTTTTGTGGTCCCACAAGGCAGGGCACAGGCCTTGGTAAGACAGTTTATATTAGAAATGGACTAAGGAGAAAATTCCTCCGTAAAGAACCAGAACAGTTGTACTAGAATATTATGCTGCTTGGGAGCAAATGGATGAGTCAAGACTTGGTTACTTCAGGTAATTGAAACTGAGAAAGAAGAATTGTTTTAAAACATTTTCTGTATTTCCAATGTATGAAATGACAAACAGAACAAGGTGAAGTAAGCAGAAATACATAGAATGTGTGTTCCCAAAGTGTTAGCCTTGTGTCTGCAACATCAGCATCAGCATCACCATCACCATAACCATGATGACTAGGTAACCAGTTCCAAAAATAAAGTCTTGGGCCTCTCCAGACCAATTGAATTAAAAACTCTAGAGATGGAGGCATCAGCCATTGAAAACCCTGTGAGGGTCACTATGAGTCAGGCCTGACTTGACAGCACCTAATGACCACAGAGATGGAGGTGAGAAACCTGTGTTCTATCAAGCCATCCCATTGATTCTGAAACATCTAGGAAATTTGAGAATCACTGCTGTAGACTAAAAACAATGCATCAAATGGGTTATAGGAGAAAAAAAAATCTTGTTAGATGAACAAGATTTGAAAAAATAGCAATAATAAAAATGTAGAGCAGTGTATTTTCAGACAGTAAGTTGACTAGTGAAATAACATTTTTAAATTGTGATCCTTAATCATGTAACCAACTTCATCTATAAAGCCATGGTCTTATTTCATCCAGCATTTTATAAATTTCTCCTTATATTAAAGTGTAAAATTTTAGAATTAAAGGGAACCATGATATTTTATTTATTTAGAGACCTAGATATATAAATTCTGAGCAGTGGAAACAAAATAAAGACCAAGAACCTAAAACACTGTTTTAAGGAAATTCAATAAAGATTTTTTATTAACAGATTCTAGAGTTAGTAACCAAAATCTTTCTCCACAGGTGAAGAGTTTTAAATTATAACAAATAATTTAAGTTAATTAAGTTGTTGAATAATTAAAATGGTTGACACAGGTAAGATGCATATCTTCTGGAGATTTTAAAATGAACTTTTAACTTCTGGGATTATTTAAAAACAATTCAGTCAAATGGCAAAGAGTTACACCACTTTCAAGTTTATCTTCTGATCTCGTTCTATGAGGTCATAAGTACAATTTTCATAAAAACATTTGTTTCTGTTTGATAAATAGGTCTTTTCTTTCTAAAGTGAACCCAAAAAATACAAGGTGGGTGCTATTGTTGTTAGGTACTGTGGAGTCGGGTCTGACTCGTCGCAATCCTCATGGGGCTTTCAATGGCTGATTATTTTTGAATTGCTTCCAGAGTGGATTGCCACATCATTCTCCCATTTTTGCAGTGCTCAGGATCGAACCGAGGGTGTCAGAGAACACAGAGCAGCACTCTATCAACTGAGCTAAAGGTATTTAAGAGGTAATATGCTAAGAAATATAAATAGTTTCAATATGAATGCCTGAATTAGATCTGAGTCCTACCCTATTTCTTCACAGTTGTATGTCTTGAAATAATCTTTTAAATCTTTCTGAGATACATTCCTTGCTGGTAATATTCATATGATCATACTTTTCTTGAAAGATTATAAGCATAGATGGGATAATGCATGGAGATGACTTGGTACAGCTTCGTTTGTATGCTATGTGAGTAAAAGTGATGGCTTATAAAATTCTGGAATGTTTATGTGCTTTACAAAGTGTTCCTTTAGAACTGGTTAACATAAGGATCTTTGAACTATATATTGCCAAAATACTACAACACTGTCTAAGGACTCTTTACTTTTTTTATGAGTAAATTAAAAACTTCACCCTCTGTTTAACATAGTTGGCTAACTTAATTTCTTTGAACTGCCTTAATAAACATTTTTTACATATTAAAAAGGTTATTGAATTGAAATTGCCATTCATTATGATTAGTCAAAAGTGACTGGAGTATGCATTATTTTGGCTTATGGTAACACAGGGCACAGTTGTAAAGGGAAATCTTTGGCCTTCTATGTTCACATAGCAATTTATAACCCAAAATAGAGATGCTGTAAGAACTGTTGTTCAATAGCTCTGTCCTTCCACCACGTCACAGGGCCAGGATGCCGCAACCCCTGGGAAAAGGAGACGTTTGGGGAGCTGTAAACAGAGCAGCAGCCTGAACATTCAGGTGACTGACCCAGAAGCACAGATGGATCAACACGCAAATTAGCCAAACAAGAGGGAAAGTGGCAAGATACAAACACCACTGATAAATGAGTTGATCTGATGAACTTTTGCATGATTCCTGGTCACTGTACAATGTAATACAAAGAGGCCTGGGAGATTTATTGAGATCCAACTAAACCTTTACCACTCTTTAGTCCCCTGAGAATCTAAGTTATCTGAGAAATCTAACATGCAATCCATCTGGTTCATTGTACCTATCAATGCTAATCCAACTTCTAGGAGAAACATTGCCTCCTATCCCATTTTGCCTGTGGAAATATTTGATGAAATGTTCTACTTAAGGGTGACATGCGAGGGAAAGGTAATTCTCCCCAAATAACCTAATAGTCCTATGAAATTTTGGATTTGTATTCTGTGCTGTTGAATTTTATAAGGGAAAGGATTTTTACTTTGGGATAAAATCCAAAAAAAGGAAAGAAACTTGGGAAATAGGACTTGCTTCACTCTGCAGGGACAACAGAGAAGTTTCCCATTTGCTGAGAGTGTACTTTCTTAAGTAGTTACATATGTTTTGCATCTGTTAATCTCTTGAGCACTCTATATCTTTAGTACTTTGCTGCTTTGTGAAATTTCCATTATTTTTAATTATATAAGGAAAACACCCTTCCAAAATGACACCTTTTGAATTGTGAGCCCTTCGTCCTTCAGTAAGGTAAATAATTTTGTGGTTGTTTCATGTCATGGCAGCCTCCTAAAATTTCACCTCACTCATTTTATTCAACAAATATTTACTGTGCATCTATTAGATTGCATACTGGATTCCTCTTCATAGTTCTGCTAATTCTCTCTGTTTATTAAATATTAACTTTATGCATTGGTGTCCCATTCACTATAATTGGACATTTTAAAAGACGATCAGTTTCTATTCAAAACATTACTATTTATTTAAGTGCCCTTGGTGGAAATAACACAGAATTAAGAATCTTCTAGTTCTAGTTGTGCCACCAAACTGTTGGGTGGTCATCAACCTATGTGGTCCTAAATTTCCTCCTGAACTAAGTAAGTCATTGAACTGGAAAATCATAAAGGTCCTATTCGGTCTATATGGGCTTTTCATAGAACAGGGCAATGTCAAGATTGTCATGATGTGATTTGAAATCTCTGTCTCCAATGGCAACTCTGCTCCTCATGATTTCTATGTGGTATTTTTATTTCACCATTATGATAGAGTGGAAGCATGGATTACTTGGAGGGGACATCATAGCTATAGATTCAGAAATTATTTTCATCATAAACTATGACAGCTACTTCCTCTATATTCCATGTCAACTCAGTTTCTTACCTGAAGGTTAAAAGTTCTGGGGTCTGTCAGCTGCTCACAGTCTGGTTGAACCTCAGATGGCTGGCTCCGCTGTCGACCAAGAAGCCAGTTAGAAAATAGTTGGATCCGGGATATTGACTTTAGGGCTTTCAGATCCGGAGGGAGGTATCAAATATTATGTGGATCAAGCACTAAAGCCCTTCCCAGCATAGTCAGTTTTCCCCTGTAATTGGGATGCTATAAACCGGATAGTAGCTGCCTCAATGTTGTGTGCCTCAATGCAGAAATTCAGAATGGTCCAAGGGGAGCAAAGTTTTGGGGCCCTCCCAAGTGCAGAGCTCACCACAGCCCCACCCCCACCCTGTTCCACACAGCTGCTCGCAGTCTGCCTACCCTGCTCTGAACCTTTCTTGACATATACTTAAGTCAGTTGCTCTAGGATGTGTGGGACCAGAGGGAAATTGAGAAGGGGACAGAAGGTGAGAGAGAGGGAAACAGGAGTTTTCATGTCCTGTATTTTCAAGAGGTTATTAGCAGAGTAAGCTGGAGCAATCTTTCAGTGCAGTGCACAGGCTCACCATGTTTTTCAGAATAAGAGAAATGATCCCCAATATGCTGAAGAATAATGCCTGCAGCCTTACTGAAATAAGGTCTCTAATGTGGTCGATCGAGTCAATCAGTCAGGCCTCCTCCCCACCTCTCACAACTCCCTTCCAGAGCCCACATCCCAGGACCCTCGCACAACACCCCCACATCTCTCCATTCCCTCAAACTCAGAGAGTGTCTGCATGTCATCTCTCTCTCTCTCTCTCACTCTGTACGTTCTTCTGTCTGTGTGCTTTTCTCTGTGGCTCCATGTGTGAATTTAAGCGTACCTATTTCTGTCTTTCTTGCTCTCTTTCTGGCGTCCAATTTCTCTTATTTGATTACTGTGCATAGTTGTCTTTCTGTGACTCGATTTCTCTCACTCTGCCTCTTCTTTAGCCCATACTTGATCTAATAGAGAGCAAAATAAATTTAATATTTCTAAAAACACAGCCCCCACACTCTGTCAGTTTGCCACACTGTGGGGGCTTAAGTGTTGCAATGAGGCTGAGAGCCACTGGTACCTCAGATATGAGCAAGGTTACCCATGGGGGACAGGTTTTCAGCTGAGCTTCCAGACTAAGACAGAGTAGGGAGTAGGACCTGGCAAACCACTCCCGAAACAACTAGCCATTGAAAACCATATGAATAGCAAAGAAACGCTGTCAGATATAGTGCTGGAAAATGAGCCCCTCGGGTTGGAAGGCGCTCAAAAGACCACTGGGGAAGAGTTGCCTCCTCAAACTAGAATCTACTGTGATAATGAAAATGGAGTAAAGTCTGAGGGACCTCCGTTTGCTGATGTGGCACAACTCAAAATGAGGAGAAACAACTGTAAACATCCGTTAATAACTAGAACATGGAAGGTACGTAGTATGAATCTAGGAAAATTAGCAATCATTAACAGAGAAATGGAGCGCATAAATATTGACATTCTAGGCATCAGTGAGCTAAAATGGACCGGCATAGGCCATTTTGAGTCAGACAATCATAGGGTCTACTATGCTGGGAAGGATAAACTAAAGAGAAATGGGGTTGCATTCATCATCAAAAAAGATATTTCAAGATCTGTCATGAAATACAATGTTGTCAGTGATAGAATAATATCCATACACCTACTAGGAAGGCCAGTTAATATGACTATTATTCAAATTTATCCACCCACCACTAAGGCCACAAATGAAGAAAGGGAAGACTTTTATCAGCTTCTGCAATCTGAAATAGATCAAACATGCAATCAAGACATACTGACAATCACTGGTGACTGGAATGCAAAGCTTGGAAACAAAGAAGAAGGCTCAGTAGTTGGGAAATATGGTCTTGGTGACAGAAACAAAGCTGGAGATCGCACGATAGAATTTTGTCAGACCAATGACGTTTTCATTACAAATACATTTTTTCAACATCATAAACATAGACTATACACATGGACTTCACCAGATGGAACATACAGGAATCAAATTGACTACATTGTGGAAAGAGACGATGGAAAAGGTCTATACACCATGTCAAAACAAGACCAGCTGCTGACTGTGGATCAGACCACCAACTTCTCATATGCAAGTTCAAACTGAAGCTGAAGAGAATTATAATAAGTATACGAGAGCCACAGTATGACCTTGAGTATATCCCACCTGAGTTCAGAGACCACCTCAAAAACAGGTTTAATGCATTAGACACAAATGATAGGAAGCCAGAAGAGTTGAGGCATGACATAAAAGATATCATTCAAGAAGGGAGCAACCGGTTCTTAAAAAGACAAGAAAAAAAGAAAAGACCAAATTACATGTCAAAAGAGACAGTAGAACTTGCCCTTGAACATTGAGCAGCTAAAGCAAAAGGAAGACATGATGAAGTTAAGGAACTAAACAGAAGATTTCAGAAGGCAGCTCAAGAAGACAAAAACAAATATCATGACACGTGCAAGGAGCTGGAGACAGAAAACAAAGGGAAGAAGACTCTGTGTTTCTCAAGCTTAAGGAAGTGAAGAAAAAATTCAAGCCTCGAGTGGCAGTAGTGAAAGATTCTACAGGGAAAATATTCAATGATGCAGGAAACATCAAAAGAACATGGGAAGAATATACAGAGTCATTATACAAGAAAGAATTGGTAGATGACCAGCCATTCCTAGAGGTTGCATATGAAGAGGAACCAGTGGTGTTGAAGGACGAAGTGGAAGCTGCCTTGAAAGAACTGGCAAAACACAAGGCTCCTGGAATTGATGGGATACCAATAGAGATGTTTCAACAAACAGATGCAGCACTGCAGGTGTTAACATGTTTGTGCCAACATGTTTGGAAAACAGCTACTTGACCAAGTGACTGGAAGAGATCCATATTTGTGCCTATTCCCAAAAAAGGGGATCCAACTGAATGTGCAAACTATCGGACAATATCATTAATATTGCACACAAGCAAAATTCTACTAAAGATCATTCAGAAGCGACTGCAGCAGTATATAGACAGGGAATAACTGGAAAATCAAGCAGGATTCAGAAGAGGGCGGGTAACCAGGGACATCATTGCTGATGTCAGGTGGATATTAGCTGAAAGCAGAAAATATCAAAAGATGTCTATCTATGTTTTATTGACTATGCAAAGGCATTTGTTTGTGTGGATCATAACAAACTATGGATAACACTTCAGAAAATGGGAATACCACAACACCTAATTTTGCTCATGAGAAATCTGTACATGAAACAGGAGGCAGTTGTTCAAATAGAACAAGGAAGCACTGCGTGTTTTCAACTTGAGAAAGGTGTGCATCAAGGGTGTATACTTTCACCCTATCTCTTCAATTTATACACTCAGCAAATAATCCGAGAAGGTGGACTTTATGAGGAAGAACGCAGCATCAAGATTGGAGGAAGACTCATTAACAACCTGCGTTATGCAGATGACACAACTCTGCTTGCTGAAAGTGAAGAGGTTTTAAAACATTTACTATTGAAGATCAGAGATCATAGCCTTCAATATGGGTTGCAACTAAACACCAACAAAACTGAAATCCTTACACCTGGGTCAGCACGCAATTTCACAATAAATGGAGAAAAGATTGAGGTTGTCCAAGATTTTGCTTTGCTTGGCTCTATAATCAACACCTGTGGAAGCAGCAGTCAAGAAATCAAAAGACCCATTGCTCTAGGGAAAGCTGTGGCAAAAGATTTCTTTAGAGTATTGAAAAGCAAAGATGTCACATTGAAGACAAAGGTGCGTCTGACTCATGCCATGGTATTTTCAGTCCTATCATATGGTTGTGAAAGCTGGCTATTGAACAAGGGGGACAGAAAAAGAATAGATGCTTTTGAGTTGTGGTGCTGGAGACGTCTATTGAATATACGTTGGACTGCCAAAAGAACCAACACATCTGTCCTAGAAGAAGTGCAACCAGAGTGCTCCTTGGAAGCAAGAATGGCCAGGCTGCATCTTACATATTTTGGACATGTAGTCAGGAGAGATCTATCCCTGGAGAAGGACATCACATTTAGGAGAGTGGCAGGTCAACACAAAAGAGGAAAACCCTCCACCAGATGGATTGACACAGTGTCTGCAACAATGGGCTTACACATAAATAGGATCGTTTGCCTGGCACAGAATCGGCAAGTGTTTCGTTCTGCTGTACACAGGGTCACTATGAGTCGGACTCGACGGCACCTAAGAACAACAACATATATATATATATGGATGGGAGACCGCCTGGGAACACCAGAAGCTGTAGGCTTGGGAGAAGGACCTGGCAACCACCTCCCAAAAAGCAATCTGCCATTGAAAACCCTATGAACAGCAGAGAAGCACTGACAATAGTGTTTCCCCTGTTGTACAGAGGGTCGCTATGCGTCAGATACTGACTCGATGGCACCTAAGAACAACAACAACATATATATATATATGTTGTTGTTCTTAGGTGCCATCGAGTCAGTATATATATACTTATATATATAAGTATATATAGCAGTATATATATATATACTTGTTAAAATCCTTGCAAATTATGTGTAAGTCACTGGCTTCAACCCCAAATACCAGAGGCAAAAAAATGTTTAAAATTTTGGCTGGAACTGAGCGTGGTGGCACATGCTTATAATCCCAGCCACTTAGGAGGCAGAGGCAGGAGGATCACAAGCTTGAGGACAAAGGCAGCTTCTTAGCTTAGCAAGACATTATCTCAAGATAAAAAATACAAATGGCATTGGGAGTGAAGTTCAGTGGTGGAGAACCCTGGGTTCAATCCCTTAGTACCACACACACACACACACACACACACACACACACACACACACAAAGCACAGCAAATTTTGTTCATGCTATGACATTAAATAAGTCATTTATACCTATATTTCATCAAAATATGCCTATATTTTATCAAATCAAAGGCATTATCAATTGTAAGATTAGCTATCTTTTTAAGTACAGCTAATGAAGATAAGAAAAATATTCCAGACCATTATTCTAAGTACAAATGAAAAAAGAAAAATTAACACCTAATGAATTATAACAGAATGCTTTCTAATCATATTGAATGGTGAAGCATCTCAGTTTTATTTGTGCTAAAATGTGAAAACAGGCTTCTTAAAATGAAGGAAATATAGTAGGTCAAACTTTTTTTTGACCTATTGCATAAATATATTTTGAGAAACTCTATTTCTTCTTCACTTCCTTTCCTTCTTGTGAGGCTTAGAACATTCTGAACCTTACAAAGCAGAAGGGATTAAATGATGCATAAGAGGCAGAAATCCTGTTAGCATCATCCTGAAT
>VMDO01025328.1:0-28351 GCA_007922755.1 Pedetes capensis
TTATTAGAAATTTTTAATGTACATCATAATGTGATTCATTTTGACATGCTTTTCATTGTGACAATTTTCATATATGCAATTTGATAAACATTATTCATATAGGTTACCCCTTACCCTCCCCTATGTTTCCCCCCTCCCCCCTTCCCATCTAAGTTTCCCATCCAAGTCTTCTCTATCTTTTACTATGTAGTATTTTTCTGTATGTCCTTGGGTTCCATTTCTGTTTAAGATAGAAACTTTTCCTGTAGTGGTCTTTGTTTTTATCTTGTTAGAACAATTACACAGGGTTTTCAACATCTGATTGTTTTGAGATTGCATTGGAAGTGGATTGCCACGTCCTTCTCCTGTTTTTGTGGTGCTGAGGATTGAACTGGGGTCCTCAGAGAGTGCAGAGCAGAGCTCTACCCACTGAGCTAAACCCCAGCCCAAATAGCATAAAATTATGTTAAAAAAATCTAAAAAATATCATACTTTTCCTTTGGCCACAGGTAAGAGGAAATTTTTTTCTTTTCACCTTTCCTTGAATCTGTACTACTAGCATGAATTTTTCTTTAAAATCAACCATAATAATAACAAAAATTGATAGGGGACTAATCAGACATCTTAGTGAGGTTAGATACAGATTAACAGAATCTGAGCTTTGTTTTCTAGGTTAGTGGCTCTCTTTGCGCTCATAATATCCTATTGTTGATAAATTCCCCCTATGTATCTACCCGATCCATTGTACATTTGTTATGTTGTTGTTGTTAGGTGCCTTGAGTCGGTATCCGACTCATAGCAACCCTCTGTACAACAGGGGAAACACTATTGTTAGTGCTTCTCTGCTGTTCATAGGGTTTTCGATGGCAGAGTGATTTTTGGGAGGGGTTGCCAGGTCCTTCTCCCAAGCCTACAGCTTTTGGTGTACCCAGGTGGTCTGTTATCCAGGTACTAACCAGGCCCGACCCTGCTTAGCTTCTGAGATCTGACAGGATCAGATGCCACAGGGCTATGGCTGCAGGCATTGTACATTTAGATAAACCATAAAACTTCTTTTCCTCTTCAAATTTCAGGATACAGCAATTGTTCTGTACTGAAGCTACAGCCATATCACTTTTCTTCTATTTCATGAGATATTTTTCCTCACCTTCTGATGTAAAGGTAGACTTTATAAGTCAGTCTCTTATTAACATCCTAATACTGACCAGGAGCCCATTCCAGGGGTGAGAAAGAAGGAGTCCTTTTTTCTTTTTTCTCTTCTTTTCTTTTTTCTTTTTTTCCTTTTCTGATGTGTCTGATGGGACACTCAGGGGCTGATGAGCAAGACCATCTGAAGCCAGGCCCCAGAGGGTCATGGCCATCACACAGAGGCTGTGTAGTGGAGGACGGATCTCAATAGAGTAAGGGGAGGAACTCCAGGCAGCACAAGCAATCACAGCAGGTTATCCGGAGGTGCTGGTGACAGTGAACCTTCTGGGCAGTGATTGGCCATAGTAGGGTGCACAGTGCCAGGAAGTTGGGATTATTGAAAATTTGTAGCAGATGCTGTGCTATGTCCAAGGGACATAGAGTCAGAGAAACACGGCTCTGAGCCCAGAAGAGGTTCCATCTTGGCAAATTATCAAGAAAAAGATGGAGATGGGAGCTCAGGTCTCAAAAGTAGAGCATGAGCTCAGGGAGGCACTAGTAACCACGCCAGGGGCTATGTGTATAGCTCAGTGGTAGATCGCTTGCCTAGCATGGGAAAGGCCTTGTTGGAGTCTTAGCATCAGCACTTCCAAAAAATAAAAAATAAAAAGCAAAATAAACTGATTCACAATGAGTTGCCTTACTGGCCAGACTCAGGCACCTTGTAATCTCTTCTAGCTAGGAAGATGGGTTCCATTACCTGAAGTCAGTCTATAAGACAAGTGAGCCAAATTATGGAAGGCAGAAATTCGGAAGGCAGATTAATTAACATATTATATCAACCAGAATGGGGAATGTCAGAGTCATTTAGCATGAACCACAAGTGACGCCCAAGACAGCCTGATGCTGACATCAACCAAAAAGTTGAGAAGAGTCAGGTGCCATGGCTCGCATCTGTAATCTCAGCTACTTGGGAGGCTGAGGCAGGAGGATTATGAATTCGAGGCCAGAGGCACCCTGCATAACTTAGTGAGACCTTGTCTCAAAATAAAAAACTTAAAAAGGGACTGGGCAAGGGCCTACCTAGCATGTGTGAGGCCCTGGGTTCAAACCCTACTATTGAAAAAAATAAATTTTAGAAGATAAAATCTATTCATTGTCCCTGCTCTTTACATGTTTGTTGGACATGGAACAGGAATCCAATGCATGTCCTGAAAGTCTCAAGCTATGAAACAAAACAAATAAAATGTAACCAATTGATTAACAACAAAATAAGCACATTACTTTCTGTAGTCTTTGCTGAAAAAAGTTATGGTTTTTGTGGATCCCAATGAGGCTCATCCACAGCATTTAACTCTGGTTACAATTTTCTCTTTATGCCTGGATTAGAGGATCACACCCATTTTCTTTAAATAACATTTAATTGGTTTCTTGGAAATTCTAACATGTTCCAAGAGACCAACTTAGTTGTTGCCAAAACTTCCTCTTGACCTGATCTTTCTCATTTCAGACTTTAAGGCATTGTGTATTTCACATCTCACACAACATTACTCACTTCTTAGCCAGCATGGATCCATTGCAATATTTTCTTATGCTAGGATTCAGTTGTTGCAGCAGGCTGATTATTGGAAAAGGTGAAAAAGTAGGATGGACGCAAGAGGTTGTTAGACCATCATCTTCTTTTCTTTAGCTGTCAATAGAAAGTGTTGAACTATAGACAATCCAGCAGGGCCCTGTTAGTACAGTTATACTTGTGACCACACCAGCTAGAGCTTAAATGCTTGCTAATGTTTATCTCAGTAATACAAACTGCAAGTGGAGAAACACTAAAGGCAGGTTTGGGCAAATGCAGCAAGCTACTTTTTGAGATATTTGTAAATTAAAGATCCAGTAAACCAAAATGCCTTCAAATTCAGCCCATTTTGCAATTTGAAATAAAACTATATTCATTTAGCAAGAGCTTTCTGGTACTGAAAGGCAATCTGTATTCTTGTACAAAATCAGGGTAAATATATTTAGGTTTCTCATTCCTAGGGCATATTTGGGCTGGGGTTTAGCTCAGTTGGTAAAGTGCTGTGCTGCGCTCTCTGAGGCCCTGGGTTGGATCTCCAGGAGCAGAAAAATGGGAGAAGAATGTGGCAACTCACTCCCAAGGCAATCTCGAAACAGTCAGCCATTGAAAACTCTATGAAGGTCGCTAGGTAGGACCTGATTCGATGACACCTAACAGCAACAACAATGAGACATATGTGGACCTAATACTACTCTGATATTACCTCTCAGGACTTTCTCCTGGTATATACCCAAGCCTATATAGATCCTCAAAAGAATTTCTAGGATTTTTATCCCAATTCTATCCTCATGAATTATCATGGTTGATAAACAGATGCTTGAACCCTAGCCTACTTAATGAGTTGCTTCTTTACTCCTTTTGGCTATTATCTCATAAGTCATTTTTTTACAGAAATTCACTGATTCAAACATTCATTTGATAAAAATGTGTTGACTGCTTTGCCATGGTTTTTAGTGTAGTGGAGACCAAGGTGAAAATGGCAAGAGTATTTTGCAGTAGATAATCACAATAAATATTTATTAAACCAAGAATCTTGTTAAAAGTAGTGATTTCACTGTGAGACAAAATGAAAATAATCAGCTCTATTTGGATAAATAAAAAAAATACTTAAAAATAACAAGATGTTTGAAAGTCTTGAAGAATGTGTGTGTTTTACAGACCTTCTGGAAAGATGCTGTGTACTGAAGTGCATTCCACTAAATTTGTGTTTGGGAGAAGGACCCAGCAACCCACTTCCCCACCCCCCAAAAAATCTGCCAGTGAAAATGCTATGAATAGCAGAGAAGCACTAACAATAGTGTTTCATCTGTTTTGCATAGGTCACTATGAGCCGGACACCATTTCCATGGTACTTAACAACAACAACAACAAATTTGTATGTGGAAGTTTTAACCCCCAGTATGATAGGATTTGAAGATGGGAGATCTTTGGGAAGTAATAAGGTTTAGGTGAGGTCATGAGGGTGGGGCACCCATGATGAGATCAGGGTCCTTATGAGAATCAAAGAAACACCATACATCCCTTGTGAGGACATATCTGCAAATCAGAGAGAGAGCCCTCACCAGGAAACTAATCAGCCAGCACCTCATTCTTAGACTTCCAAGTCTCCAGAACCATGAGAAATAAATTTCTACTACTTAAACCACCAAGTCTATTTATCTTGTTATACAGCCTGAGCAAAATGAGGCAAGGGGCAAGGGGAAAACTGAAGAACCAAGTGGTTTTCCAGAGACAGAAGTTTTGGTTTCTCTGGTTTCAGTACCCACAGTCAACTACAGTCTGAAAATACAGTACACAATAAGATAGTTTGAAGGGAAGAGAGCACATTCACCTAACTTTCATTATAGTATACTATTATAACTGTTCTATTTTATTAGTTATTGGTGTCAATTTCTTATTTTGCCTAATTTATAAATTAAACTTTATCATAGATGTGTATGTATAGTAAAAAACATAGTATATATAGGGCTAGGTACTAGCTGCAGTTCCAACTATCCACTGGAGATTTCAGAATGTATCTCTCAGGAATGAAGGGAATCTACTGTGTTCATTTCCTAATGCATAGCATAGCCAGGAACTGGCAAGTGTTTGATATAAAATTAATTCCCTTTTTCCTTATTTAGTGATTAAGAGATAATAACCTGAGCCTGAGATAGCTACTTATATGGATTTCAGGGATGTTGCCTGTGCACTGTTTCCCATCACCATTGTTGAAGGTCTCCAGGATCCCACGTACCAAGATGTGCTTTTCATAAACTGCTGTTTTCATACCTAAGAGAAATGTAAACTCTCCTGATTCTAAAATTTCACATGGATTCCATTTCCATATAAATGTCCTTTCAATGTGCTTGATAATATATCTCACTCTATATAATAAGAATATTTCTGAAAATGTGAGTGCAAACCAAATCGAAAATATATTATTCTCTAGAGGAGAATACTTGATTTTAAACTATGATCCAAAAGATTCAAGATAAAATTCATTAAACTTAATTTTTCTTATTTATGAATTATGGCTTATGAAAGTAACTATGTTATTTGAATATTAAACATATCAAATAAAATAAAATAAAATAATGAATATTAAATATATTAAAATGAATTGGGAAAGAGAAATCTAGTAGTTTTTATATAGAGTCTTTCAGATAAAAAGTAAAGTGCTGGAGGGAAAACAGGAAAATATCTTAGGGTAAAAAGTCTGTTTTTTCCTGGAGTGAGAATCTTAAAAACTTTTCTAAGAGACTATTTCTGCCTACTCAGACTGTAAAAGAGGATAAAAACGATTCAACATAGCTGGGTGTGGTAACACAGCCTGTGATCCCAGACTGAGGCAGGAGGATGGTGAATTCCAGGCCAGCCTGCAAGCTTCAGTTACATAGTGAGATGCTTTCAAAACAAAGACAAAACAAAACAAACAAACAGACAAAAAAATCAACACATCCTTAGTAGGCTTAAAACTTAACATATAGATGACCAGGGGGCCCAGGGTATATATAAAATCAATTCTTTTAATAACTTTATCTTACTAATGGGAGAAAAAAAATTCAAACTTGGACTCCTAGGCTATTCTCCTTGTTTAAAACAGTCTCTTTCCTTTTGAACTCTTTATAGGAGTTTGATTAAGGTTCACAAGGTTGGAACCAAATGTGATTATGCATAAGAGGTGAAAGTAACACAGAGAATATTGAAGATTACAGCACAAAAGTGGTCTCCCTGGAATGTGGACCGTACAGCACAGATATACTTCTCTGACTCAACTCAAATGGTAGTAGCTTCTAGGTCCTCCCCTTCCATGGCTTTTGGCTCTGCATTCAGACTTCCTGATTTCAAGTCTTTCTGACTTATAAATCTAACTAGGACTGCAACATTTAGAAAATCATTTTGATTCTCAGCCCCTTCAGTTGATAGCTGGACAATTGCTCCATTGAAATTAATAGAGAGGATTAAATTAGATGACACCCAGAAGAGACTTCAATGCCACTGTCTCTCAAACTATCTATGGAGAGATATTAAAATTCCCCAACTGCCTCAGCCAGATACTTTTGTAACATGTGATAAAATGAATTACTAGAGATTAACTAATAACAAAAAAGCAAATATAAACACAACAGAAGCCAAAATTACTACAAAAAATTCTAACCACATTAATTTTTGTACATATCTCACTGCCACCTGTCATGGTTTGCACCCTCTGTTCTGCCAGCCACACTTCAGTCACACCACTTTACATAATGCCTGGCACAAACAAACACTCCATAAACTTTTGCTCTCGTTATCTTTATTGAATCCCTGTACAAAGAGAGAGCAGAGAGAGGGTCAAGAACTATGCACATTAATTCCACAGTGTCATCAGTTAATGAATAAAAAGTATTCACTAAAGATTGAGTTGAGATAAAACTTTCAAACCATGACCATAGGTATAATCTTCATCTGTTTATTTTTTTAAGAAAAGATGTTTTAGAAATACCTTCATTTTGTAGATAAGAAAATTGAGATCTGGACTATTCAAGGACTTGCTGAAATTCACACAATGCAGTGACTCTCAACCCTGGGAGCACATTAGAATCACACAGGGGGATTTTGGAAACTATTGCTTCCCAGGTGTCATTCTAAGCCTATTAAATCAAAGTCTCTGGGGCTGGGACATAGGTGCTTATTGTTGTTGTTAGGTGCTGTCAAGTCAGTATCCGACTCCTAGCAACCCTACGTCCAACAGGCGAAACACTATTGTTAGTGTTTCTCTGTTATTCATAGGGTTTTCAATGGTGGATTGATTTTTTGGGAGTGGGTTGCTGGGTCCTTCTCCCAAGCCTACGGTATCTGGTGTTCCCAGGTGGTTTCCCATCCAAGTACTAACCAGGCCCAACGCTACTTAGATCTGACGGGATGGGATGCCACAGGCTGCAGGCTGTATAGGTATAGATACTGTTTAAAGGCTGCCTGTGTGATTCTAATGTGCAGGGTTTGTTCCAATTTTCTTGTACAACTTACTACTTGGCAAGGCAGGACTCTCATCTCCTAATCTATTAATATTCATAATGCTCCATCACAGTTATGTTGGATACCACCCTGCAAGGGAAAGATGTGTCTTTGGGGAATTTAGATGAACAAATTTTGTGAACATTAAATTTAAGATAGAGAAAGATCTATATTAAACAGATGACTAATGAACTTGGCCTGTGATGTATACAAAGATTTCTGACTTTGTTTTTCTAAATGTCTACATGGATGTTTGTTGGACACCAAGGAAGGACTCATTGATAAATCTGATGGAAAGGTAATAGGTTGTACTCTGCATAACATTTTAGATTCAGCTTAGAATTTAAATCCCCAAAAGAAAAGTTTTGTAAATATTTTATTTCACTCCTCTGTCCAGAATTATAATGAGAACTCTGATTTTTAGAGTGTATTACTTTTCTCATTTGGTTTCCCTTGGAAGAGAATGGAAACTCTGAGCCTTGGCCACTCCTCCATAATGTTCTGATTTCCCCCATTTGATGGGCCAGAGTAATTCATGTGTTCTCTTTAATATCAATGGAATTAAAGTACATTATGTGCAAAATGTACAATGGAGATTTATAGACTTCAAAACATAATAAGAATTAAACTAAATGTTGAAGTTTTCTTAAAGGTAGAGGTGGTACATTTGATGTACTTGCCAAAGTTTGGTTTGGGGAAAAAGCATTTAAACTTTTCAAGACTCCCTTTATTTGGTTTGTATTCAAAATACTGGTTTCTAGACCTCCCCCTGTGTAGAACTCACTCTGAGCTAGTTGGGAAGGTCATGGACATTCAACAATGAATAGGATGGAATTGATCCCATCACAAGCAAAATTGTTCATGTAATCTACCAGAGCAGAAGGTAATGAGGAAGAAAAATTCTCTGAAGAATTCTGCTCTTCATTTTTTAGTTAGCGTGGCCCCCTCAAATATCTCAAATAGTCTCACTTTATATATCACTGTCTAGGCTATTTGGATCCCTGTATTATGTGTTTTAAATTATTTGTTCTCCTATAGCACTTATCCAAGCTATATTTGCTTAATGCATTTTCCCTGTTACACTGTAAGCTCTAGGTCTCTTTTTCTTTTTCTTTTTCATTACTGCATGCTGAACCAAGGGCCTCACACATGCTTTTCCACTGAATTGCACCCCAGCCTCTATTTTATTTTTATTTTGAGACAGGGCCTTGCTAAATTGAGCAGGACTCCTCTGGCCTCAAACTCAGAATCCTCCTTTCCTAAGCCTCCTGAGCCATTGGGTTTACAGGCCCATGCCATGCCACCCAGCTCCATGTCTTCTTCTATTTCCAATACCACAGTACCTAACACAGTGCCTGGCACAGATTATTAATCTGTATTTTTTTAATGAATAAGTGTATCTCTTACCACCACCATCACCACCACCCTTCCACATACATTGTTTTAGTGATTATAAGTGTGGGCTAAAAGAGGAGTAGGAAATATCCTCACATTAAAATTTTTGTGAAGTCTTTAAGTTTGGCCTTATAAAACCCATAAACTACTCAAATTGTTATAAAAAATAAGAAACCACTTTTAAGGTGGGTTCAATGGGGGAGTGTTTCCTTCTGTTGTACTTAGGGTCACTGTGAGTTACACTCCATTCAATAGCACCTAACAACAACAGATAGGCTGAAACCTTAAATTTGGACTTAAACCTTGAATCTATCACTTGCTACCAATTTACATAATCAAATAAAGCCTCAGTCTTTACATACATAAACTGTCCAGCAGTAACAATAATAATGAGTAACATACTACAGACCATTGTTGTAAGGAAGGAATAAGATAATGTATGATTTAAAATCTAGCAGAGTTGCTATGCAAGGGTAGATCCTCAGTTAATGCTTTTTGAACCTGAATTTTAAGAAACAAGAAGGAAAGAAAGAAAGAAAGAAAGAAAGAAAGAAAGAAAGAAAGAAAGAAAGGAAGGAAGGGAGAGAGAGAGAGAGAGAGAGAGAGAGAGAGAGAGAGAGAGAGAGAGAGAGAGAAGAAAGAAAGAGAAGGAGGAAAAAAGGAAGAGAGAAAGCAAGGAAAGGAAAAAAAAAAAAAAACAAGTGGTAATTTTGGATGGAAGTTTTCCCAGGTCAAATAGGCTGTTTCAAGGTGGAGAAGGCTGGAATAGTCATTCACCATGATTCTGCTCCCTGGGCCGCCTGAGCCACAGCTACTGTAGCAGGAACTTTTATTCTACCTGCGGTTTCTGGAGTCACATCAGAGGTCTGGGGTAATTTGAATTAATATTCCCTCTATAACAATGTCAGATAATCTGAAACTTCTATTGCCTACTTTTTCTCTGATTACTTTAAAAAATCAGTCTCAAAATTTTATTCTAGAAACTATAATGTAAAATAGCATATCAATATGTTACTTATGAAATGAATTCTGTGAAGTTTGTCTAATATCACAGTCAGGAACTTGCAAATTTGATTGTGCTTTGATCGCCTTGATTTATTTTGAAGAGTACTTTGTACCTATTTTTTTAAGTGCAAGTCTTGCCTTGATCCAAAATCAACAATATTTTGAACTGTTAACAACTTATAAAGTTTATGACTTTAAGGAAATTACTTAACCTCTTTGTACCTTAGTTTCCTTAACTGGTACAGGAGAATACTAAAAGTACTTATCGCTTAGGGTTGTTTCGAGCATTGAATAAATTAACTGACTGAAGCACATTGAAAGGGCCTGACACCTCATTAGAATTTCACAAGTATTTCCTCCCTTAATAGTGCTGAGTAGATCCCTCTCTCTCTCTCTCTCTCTCTCTCTCTCTCTCTCTCTCTCTCTCACACACACACACACACACACACACACACACACGAAACCATGTAGGAACACACTCAGTCATTACTACTTATGGTCACTTTCTCTGAAAATATTAGTTCATTACACTCAATGTGCATATATTCAGCAGATATTTTCAAACTTACAAAGTAATTGATAATCAAAGCAGACTGAGTCTTTAAAAGTCTCATTCATGCACAGGAATATCCTGAGTACTGTATAGGCTAAACTTTTGCAATGCACTAATCACCTACATAAAAAAAAACAAACAAACAAACAAACAAAAAAAAACACCCTCATGTACTTTTAAAGACTCAGACATCTGGGCCCTACCCAGTTCTATTGAATGAGAATCTAAGGGTCTAGAGCAAGAGAATGTGCACTTTAAACAACTTCATTAAGCAATCTGCACACATGTTCACATTTGAAAATAGTTACAACAGATTTATTACTTTTTATCATGCAGATATGTTCACAAAAATGTCATTCTACTTTATTGTAGTAGTTAAAACAGAAAAATACAGTGTTAGCATAATTCACAGAATCCAAGGGGATTAATAATTATTGAGTGCCTCTCTGTATCAGGTGCTAAGTACCAAGTATTTCAAGGTACATAAAGCCCAGTTTGGGTGGTGGAAGAGTTTATGGTCTAGTGAACTTGTGTATAGTCCAACCTCCCTAAACTACACCACTTTTCCTTGAAATATTCATAAAAACTCTGTCCTGTGACTGAGATCAAGATTGTAACAGCCAGGGCTCAAATCTAATGATTCTCTTATGTAGGAATGGAATTCTATAATAAATTATCAAGCCAAGGAAGACAAATCCATCAATTAAGCAACAAATATGTATAATGTTTGGCAGATAGATCATATAATAGTATGTTGATGAACTCTAAAGCAAGAAGAGAAAAATAGTTCTGACATGATGATGCCATACAAGTCATGGGAGCAAGGGACCAGGGTTCTGAACTACCAGAAGCCAAGTACACAGCTCTAAAGGAAACTGAGCATCCAAAGAGATATACTTAGTTTTCCCTACAGGCAGGGGTGTTCCTGGGTGAGAGTTTTGACACCTCTATACCTAATATTATTCAGGAATTCCTACAATCTCTCATGTTAAGACCACAGTTAGCATCCAGCAGTGAATTGGAGTGAACTCAACCCTAAGGGAAACACCTGTCTTGCATGTTCATAGAATGTATGTCCCTCTGGAACCTGGGAGGTAATCATAGAAGCCACATGGACCTTGGTTCCCTACCAACTAATCACTCCCAAAGCTCAATGAAGCCCTGAGTCTATCAGAAGCCAAGAATAGAGTGCAAGCATAGGCACAAAAGAAAACTATAACTGAAAGAACAAAGAAACAGCAAATTTTCCCTGCTAAATTGCTCTAGGCAAACATTGAATTTAAACTGAGTAAAATACAAACGTTTCTGGAACACAAATATTGAATTTTTACTCATAGGCAATAATATCTATTGCACTCTTTCTCCTACACTTCATAAAAAGAATAAATTTCCATCTTAGGTTAAAATGTCCTTTTTATCTTAATTGACTGATCACATTAGGTCTTTAGAAGGACAAGGCAATAGATGAAAAACATAGGGAATACATTGAGTTTTCTTCAGCCCCTAAAGTTTCCCTATATGAGTTCAAAAAATAATAGGAAGCACATTTTCACTTGCATTACCACCCCTAATTGAAGAACCAGTTTCTAATGGAAGAACATGCAGCTGAAAAGATGTCAATGAAATAGCTGGGTTTCAGAAGCCATAGGACTGCTTTCTCAGTACTAATAGCACTTGTGGTTTCCAACAGGGAGTCTCTATGGATGGGTTAAGTGAACAGCAACTAAACTTCATGTAGCTCTTCTGGCAAGCAGAAAACATGTAAACTGTTTGTATCGGGCTGGGATTTATCTCAGTGGGTAAAGTGCTGCACTGCAGTCTCTGAGGACCCGAGTTCAAGTCCCAACACCGCAAAAGTGGGAGAAGGGCCTGGAAATCCACTCCCAAGGCAATCCCGAAGCACTCAGCCATTGAAAACCCTATGAGGGTCGCTATGAGTCGGATACCGACTCAATGGCACCTAACAACAGCAACAACAAGCCTGACAGGTAAGGGACTTCCACGCATCTATTGTGCTGTAGAGTGTCCTCTTCCCCATGCCTTACTCACTTGGTCAATTTCTTCAAATCAGAATGCAGTCACAATTCTCCTTAGACTAGCCTTAATTTGGCATCTTATGCAAAATCTAATAAATTACACACAAATGATTAGGCGTGATGACCCTAACGTGAGCTTTTATTTTGCCTTTGAGCTATGGGTTCATGAAAGAAAGAGAAAACAACAAAGTAGTGAAAGTAAAGATGGCAGAGAGGAAGGAAAGGAAGAAGGAAAGAGAGAGAAGAGATGTCACATGTGGTGGCACACACCTGTAATCCCTGCAGCTTGAGAGGCTGAGGCAGGATGATCACAGGTTTGAGTCCAGAGACATCCTGTGTAAGTTAGTAAGACCTCACCTCAAAATAAAGCCTACAAAACAGAATAAGGAGGAGGAGGAGGAGGTGGAGGAGGAGGAACAGGAGGAAGAGGAAGAGGAGGAGGAGGAGGAAGAAGAGGAGGAGGGAAGGAAGAGGAAGGAGGAGGAGGATGGAGGAAAGAAGGAGGAGGAGAAAAATAGAAAAAAGTGAGGGAAGAAGGAAAAAAGAAAAAAAAGATCTTTAATGAACAGTAAAGATAGTTGTACCTATGGTTTGCCATTACAAATGCTTCTATGGTGTTCTGTATTGAAGGCAGACTTGTTCCGTGTGATGAAGAAAAAAAAAAAAAATCAAACCCAGATTCCAAAGTCTCAGCTTTGGGCAACTTTTGTTCCCAGCCACCTCCCACTAGGTGATAAAGAAGAAGAAAAGCAGGGGCTGCAGTTAGCTTGCCTAGCACTCACAGAGGCGCTGGGTTCCATTCTCAGCACTGCAAAATGAAAAAAGAAAGAAAAAAAAAAAGGAAAGTGTTCACTTATTGCTCTATTATGACTGAGACCAGCACTCTTTGGCACTTGCTCTGAAAAAAGTTTAATGTCAAAACTTTAATCTCATGAAACAACAGGTTTGGTCAAGACGAAACACTTGGAGACTTTTTTTCTCATGGTATTTCCACCGCTAGTGCTAGCCAAAACCCAAACTACATACCCAGATGAAAATAAACATTAATCAAAAAACCTCAGAAATGGTCTGAGCTTAGTGTGAAGAGTGAATGAATGAAGACTTAGGTTAACTTGTATTTTATCTGAACTAGACCTATTTTATCTGAACTAGACCCTTGATTTTTACATGAACAAAACTGTTATTGTACTGGCAAAATGAAATCCACCCCCCAAGAAGAAATGTTCAGAAATTCTACCTTACTCCATTAAATGTCCAGCAAATTCCAGGGATTGATGACATATTCCAGTTATTTTTCAGTTATTCCTGGTAAAGTATCCAATGAGGAATTGAAATGTCTTTGTGAAGTATAAAAGTAAGCCTTGTGTCTTTAACTCTCAAATTCTCTTACGCTTGCAGAAAAAAAAAATGGTAGCACCTTTTGTGAGTGGTGCCTTGATGTCAGCGGAAACCAGGTCAGAAATTTTCTGCATTATTACCATTTTATTTATTTATTTCTTTGAGGACTTAATGACCTTCTTTTCTCTAATATGCACAGGATGGGGTACATAAAAGCATGTATTAAAGGACATAATTTTGTCTCAAAGCAAGTCCTATTTCTGCCCGCACAGGATGTAGGTGCTCTCCACAGACCTTGTGTTGATTACCCTCTGTGGGAAGTAGTGGTCAACTCTAATTAACTAATTTACTTTCAACAAGTGTTTAATTAGGGCCTTTGCCCATATGTTGTGCCTTTTGTTTGTTTGTTTTTTGATGATTTTGCCCAAGGTAAAAATTTTATTCAAATACAAAGAATTAACCTGGTTCTCTGGCAAAAGAAGCCTTTGATCATGTGGAAAATAATTTTAACCCATTGACAAGTATTAAATTCAATAACTATACATTGAACAACTTAGAAACGACATCAGCAGAGGTACCATGAGGCTAAAATGCAGCACTGTCAGAGCCTGGAACTGTAGATGAGCATTTGAAAACCAACATGTAATGTCTAAAAGAGGCAAAATCATAATCACTGATGGAAGATGGAGAATATTGGTCAAAATTCTTTGATGATTAGCTGTGTGCCAGATATTCTCTGTACTCTCTCCCCTTTAATGCTCACAAGAATTATAGAATCTAAATTACCCTTATTTTGCAGTTCAGGGAACAGAAAGGGAGGTTAAAATAACTAGCCAAAGTTACAGCTAGCAGGTTGCAGACTTGGGATTCAAAGCTGGAAAGTTGTAGGGAATCACAGATGTGGCCCCCTGCTTCCCTGCCTGGCATGGCGGCCCATGCCTGTAATCCTAGTGACTCAAGAGGCAAAGGCAGAAGGATTACAAGTTTGAGGCCAGAGGCAGCCTGTGCAATTTATCAAGACTCTGTTTCAAGATAAAAGTTTTTTAAAAAGATGGTGGGGGTGCAGATCAATGATAGAGCATTTGTGAAGTATGTGCAAAGCCCTGGATTCAGCCCCCTAGTACTGCAAACAAAACAAAAATAACAAAAACTGCTTCCCAAACATCAATGTCCATAAAATACCAAGGATGCACTGAGATGGCCAATTCTAATTCAGTGGGTCATGTGTGGAGTATAAGAGCCTTTCTTTCTTTCTTTCTTTCTTTCTTTCTTTCTTTCTTTCTTTCTTTCTTCTTCTGCTTCTTCTGCTTCTTCTTCTTCTTCTTCCTTTTTTTTTTTTTTTTTTTTTTGGCGGTACTGGGGGTTGAACCCAGGGCCTTGTGCTTGCATGCTTTGCAAGTGCTGGACCACTGAGCTGCACCTCCAGCATTTTTTTTTTTTTTTTACTTTTTTTGAGACAGAGTCTCGTCAAGTTACACAGTCTGCCTCTGGTCTCAAACTTGTGATCCTCCTACCTCCAACTCCTGAGCCAAAGAGCCTGCATTTCTAACAAGCTCCAGAGGATGCTCATGCTGTTGGCTTTCCAACCACATTTTGAGTAGCAAAAACTCAAAAAGGAAGGGGAGAACATGCTTGAGGCTATAGAGGTTGGAGAGGGTCAGCCTTGAACCTATGAACAAGAGCCAATAAAGTTGAGGAGTCAGTGCTCAAGCCCAGGTCTGTTTCCTCATCTGTAAAAGACAGGCTGTTGAGTGAACTGGATAATTTTCAGCATTGTTCCCAAATATAAAGGAGTAAGAACCTATAACTCCATTATAGGATCAGAAAGAAGGTAACTAGAGACCTGCTAAGAGAAAAATGTCTTAGACTGACTAAATTTAGTACAGTTTATTTGAGCTAAGCGAAACAAATTGATTCACTGTTTGGACAGACCACAGAACCAAAGAAGGTTCTGAGGAGTCCAACCAAATAAAAAATGCACACAAGACATAAAAAACCACCTAAGTAGCAGGTGGATAAAGAAAATGAAATAGATTTAAGAGACAGTTTAGTCAATCAACCAGTCAATTGGTTATAGCTTAACTAGTTAATTTTTCTACAGATTAATTAGTTAAGTGTCTTCTGAAAGCAACCAAACCTTAGTTACTGTTATTAAACTCCATTGATTTGGTCTGTTGGGCCCAGTGCAGGTGCCTGGTCCAAATCCATGGCCTCCCACAAAATATTGTTTAAGAAAGTTGAATATGAGTTACTTGCAGAGATTATTAATAAAACTGATGGATCCTGCTCCCCAGATTCCTAAGCTACCCTACCAATTCAGAAGGTACAATAAGGGATGTAGCAGTGTGCATTTTAACATTTCACATGATTTTAATGTATGTGGCCCCCAACACTTCATATGATTTTAATGTATGAGGAATAATGCCCTAACAAGTGGAGATAAACTAGTCTAGAATTTGGGAGGTTTTTGCCCATAATCCTTAGATAAAGATATGGATAAATGAAAAATAATATCCAAGAATAATGACAGCTTCTATTTATTTACTGAGTGTGTGCTCTGCTGCACATGCAGCAAACATTAGATATCTTCTGTGTGTGTCCATACAGTCTAGCCTTACAAAATAGCTGCAGATGATTTTTAGTTTCAGGACATGTGAGCCTATTCATTTTTTAAATCTAAGCCATATTGAGCTGAAGTTTTAGGTCCTTGCAGCCAAACCACTCAAATTCACATCTTCTGTGCTAGGCGTATAGATTTAAAATGAGTTTCCCCAAAAAGCTCAGTGACTCATGGTAGGGCAAAAAGGTGTCAGACAAGGAAATTTGTGATAAACTTTTAAAAAAATGTATTTGATACTCAGAGGAGGGATGGCAGAGCTTTAGGAATGGGGAGCCTTAACTATTCATTGCATAGCGAGCAAACAAGATAAGTGTGCAGGGGATTCCTGACAACCGACTGGCTCATGCAAAGGCTCAGATACATGATGGAGCAAGAGAAATCAGGCTCCACATGAGGCTACACTCATCTCATCTGCCAGGCTAAGAAGAGGGGAGCATCAAGTTTGTTCAACATTCAAAGAACAATATGTGTCTCTGCCAAGCATCATGTGAAAGAACTATGTGGTGATACTCTCTGGAGTCTGAAAGACCAAGATTCAAATCTCACTTTATCTCCTTTTTTGTTTGTTTGTTTGTGGTACTTGGGGGTTGAACCCAGGGCCTCACACATGCTGTGCAAGTGCTCTACCATTGAGCTGCATCCCCAGCCAACTTTCTAATTTTTCATCTTGAGTCAGGGTCTTGCTAAGTCACACAGGCTGCTTCTGGCCTTGAACTTGCCATCCTTCTGCCTCCACCTCCAGAGTCACCAAGATTACAGGCATGAGCCACTGAACCTGGCATCAGTTTTGCCTCTTATTAGCTATGTAATTCTGAGTAAGTTCCTGAACCTCTCAAAGTCCCTATTTCCTTGTCTGAGAAAAAGAGTGGATGATATCTCATTTGAAAATAATGTAAAGTTGAAAGATAATGGATGTAACATTCTTGAAACATTAGAATTACTTTGACTGTGATTATTGTCAATGTGCTAATAATACAAAAGATGTTGCACCTGCTCTTTATGTACTCAGTATTTCATTGGCAAGGAAAAATTCACAAGCAAGCAATTTGCTGAGAATGAGGAATTCACAGGACAGTACAAGAAGTACAGCATTTTAAACTTAATTTGGCAATAATATAAGTCATTAATTAATTTAGAAATAATATATGCAGGTGGTCAACGTCATGTTTATGATCACAGCATCCATAGCTGTGTAGAGAATTGGTTACAAGAAGTAGCGGCAGCACCTTAGCTAAGAGATTGTGATTGTAGTAGGTGATGAGAGAGTAAGTTAGGAAGCAGCAGGTGGAAAAATAAAACCTATTTATTTAAGAGATATTTAAGTATAGAATTGCCTGGACTTGAAGCCTGATCTAGTAGTCTAGGATGATGTTTATGTGTCTAGCTAGGGATATTACCTATGGATGTCATTCTCCAGGATCTGAAATATAGAGGGGCCAGAATTATAGCTTTCCCACTCTCACTTTCCTCACCTGATCTACTCAACGCTTGGCCAAAATTACTTATTCCTTTCCCTGAAATCTGTCTCATCAATATGGAATTTTCATCCTACTGCTTTATATCCTGCCACTTGTATCTAAAATTCCTCTCTCTCTCTCTCTCTCTCTCTCTCTCTCTCTCTTCTTTTTCTCTTCAAAGTACAGTCCTTAACCAAGCAATGTCAGCATTATATGAGAACTTGTCAGAAATGCAAATCCTTGGAGGCCATTCCAGGCCAACGGAATCAGACCCTCTGAGACTGTGCCCAGCAGTCTATGCTTAAACAAGCCACTAGGTGATTCTAATGCATGCTGGATTTTGCAGAATCATGAGTCTACAATAACTTTCAGGGCACTAGGTGTTTTGTAACAACGTGGCTTTTACATGAGAAGTAGCTCCAGTTGCATTCCACCAGACCCAGGGACAACCAGGGATTCTGTTTGGAATAGTGGAGGCTGAGGATGGAGTAACCCAATGACCTTCAGCTGGATTACAAGCAAGATTCCACTGGGAGAATCGCAGTGGGTCTGGGAGCCCTGTAACTGATTTGGCACAATTTTAATCTTCACAAGATAAACCAGAATACTCAGAGCAGCCTTCATGCATCCTGAAAAACCACTTCAACACTAGTCCAGACACAAAGCTGTCAGCTGCACTGGGAGAAAAATTGGGGACCAGTGGAATATGTGAGGAGGTAATCAAAAAGAAAAGTGTCTCACAAATATGCTCCTCCTGAACACTAGGTCATTGCACCATTCTTGTGGACAAAGCCACTCAAATTCCAAGAGGCAAATATAATAGCCCATCATGCCAGGTCAGTGGGTAAAATTTCAAGGGTCAACAAGCCATGGTCTTAAAGTCTCCAATTACAAACTAGACCACCAGACAGATGCCCAATTGTTTACTGGACTTGCAGCAAAACTCAATGCTTCTTGGGAGGAGGGGGGTCGAGATGAGTCCTTGGCTCTCAGGGAAAGAGCATTAATCCTATCATGACCCCTGGGTCTCAGCTTCCAACTGCCCGTTAAATGTCTGGCTGAACGGCATCCTTGGGTGGGCTGCATAGTTTCAGAATAGCTCGGCAATTTCTTCCTGTCTATTTTCCAAATAAAATCCTACGTGCAGAGTATTTTCTTATTAAACCATTTATTTCCTCATTTGATGAGCTCTTTTTTTTTTTGGAAATATGGTTGAATATGTTTAATGTAAACTGCCCCATCTCTGATAATACGAAAACCACAGTTCCAAAATCTCCTTTCTTTAATAACAAGAAGTCGTGTTGGACTATCTGGCTAAATATCTGCAGCTGCTGACCATCAGCACTGCCTAGTTCCTTACAGTTCATCTCCTCCCTGACCCTCTAAGCTAATTACACTTGCAGCCTGGCTCACAGTTAGACGTCCTTGGACAGGATCTAGACATGTAGGATTACTCAGAGGTCAAATGGAAGACCTTTCATCTGTTTGTTTGTTTTTTTCCCACTCTTAATAGAAATTTAGTGCAAAGTCAGACAGAAAAGTACCCACAACCTCAGCTAATTTTGACCCATGCCTTTGGGACATTCACCATCGCTGCCACTTCCCTACCCTCTCTGGTGAAGCACTTTTGCCACCAGGATCCTTAGAATCTCCATTTCCTAATCCATGTAATCCTGATTTTTCCTTTTCTGAAAAAATGTGGATAATTGTGAAGGTTAAATGAAAAAATGCAGGTAAAATCAGCATGGTGTCTAGCGCATGTTAGCACTGAGATGCTAATGATAGTATTGTAGTGGGCAATGTTGGTGATCCTCCCAGGTCCCCAAAGATCTCTTTTATCATTTGTGCTTTCTTTCACAGGTAACCAACTAATGGCTACTGAGTGTAAAATTATGACCCATTAGGACCACAAAGATACCCTGGAACCAAGGAAACCAGAAGTGTTACAAAAATGAGGGCAAAGGGATTCTTGCTCTAGCAGAATGGCTTTGGATCTTTCATGTTGATCTTCTTTGTGGTCATTAGCTTTTCTAGTACTTATGCCAATGGTGCAAATAACAGTGGTGATATCAGTTTAATCTGATTATAGAAACCATTTCCTCAAGAATGGGCTAGTGGTTCCAGAGTCTTGGTGGGGAAGGATAGGCAGGGCAAATCACTGGCAAGTATATATAGCAGTGTGGATAGTTGGACAAGGCTCAGAGGACTTTCTTTGTGAGCACTGCAGGTTTTCCTGGGATACCTAGGGTGTCTTTGAAATGAGCTAAAGTCCATTAGTAATAAGTAAAAGACAGAACAATAAAACTACAAGGTACTACTGAATCAGTATGAACTTTCTGCAGGATGTTCAAGAGAGAAGAATGGAAGCTATAGAACTTCTTGCCTCCCCAGAGCTCACTCAGCCCACATGACCCCAAATGAAGAGGCTGGAGGGAGGGCTGGGAATGTCAGGTGGGCTGCCCACAGAAGAACTGCAGGTTCTTGGCTCTGCCTTGATCTTTCCTGTCCAACATAACTTAGCTGATCCAGAACTGGCTATCTTAACATCCTACACTTCCATCTCCTACTTCCTGTCTTCCTCATCACAGGATATACCTTGTGAATTGTCATGCCCACTAGTGTATGACATTAGACAGTTTGTAATAAATTACTTGTGTTGTTAAATTCTTAATTTTTCCTAATCAATTCCATTCTAGTTCAGCCCTGCACAACTCACAAGAAATCCAATTGCAGTCATTTCAGTCGTTTTTTAATGGGCCCCTTTCCTTCCTGTGGTTGTACAAAAGTCTTGGGCACTTGTGGGTAAAAGAAGTGTCCATATCCACCAGCTCTACTCTGCCATTTCTGATGGGGTATGTTTTGGGGGTCACTCAACAGCACTTTCCCATAGCAAACCTGATGTCTTGGACCATGCTCGTAAATCCATGGTGCTTAATGCCTCAATTCTTGGTATCTATCCCCAAGTACATAGTCGCTTCATCTGAGTTCGTATCACCTTCAGGGTCACATGTGTTTCTCTTTCCTCCAACTTCAAGCAATCTCATTCATTCCTCATGTAGACCCATTCCTCTTCCTGCCAACTCTTAACATCACACTATCTACAAAAAGGTGGCTCTAAGGTTTTATGTTTGTATTAATAGCAATAGTTTGCATTAGTGAACACCTTTTATATTTCCAGTACTATAATGAAAACTAACATGACACTAGTGAATAGAACATTTAAAAATCTGAAATCTAATAAAGAACAAAAATATTGGAAAACTATAAAGCATGGTGCTAGGTTATGTGATGGTAAAAAAAATATAGCAAATGAACAATGTCCTTTATTGAGAATTTATGCCCTATGAACCATGCCACACATTATATATACTATACAATCCCCTTTTCATTTATTCTGCATAATAAACCATGCTGGGTACCTTTTAAAGTATAGGAGACACAATGGTTAAGGAACTAACTGTGCCTAGAAAATGAGTGACAGGGTAGGGATTTAAGTCTAGACCTACTGATAAAGCCTGCTTCATCTTTCCCCTGTGAGTACAGGATGAAGAATATCTAACTGGGCCTAAAGTGATAGTCCTGGTGGAAATTATATTTAAGAGATCAAAAGAATATTTTGTAGTTAGCTCTGTGTGTGTGTGCGTGTGTGTGTGTGTGTGTGTGTGTGTGTGTGTGCTGGTAGTCATGAGAGAAAAGAAAAGGTGAATGGAAAGGAGAGACAAAGGGATCCTGATAGACAAGCAAGTACAAAAGCCTCACAGCAAAGCACATTGCTAATTACTAGTTCTGCTGGTCCTTTGGAGATGCAAAACATAGGGAAGTCTAAAAGTGAAGGCATTTAAACTTTGTTCTGACGCTGCTAGGGAACCAATGACAGATTTAAGATGAAATTGATGTAATAATATTTACATTTTAGAGAGTTTATTCTGTCTACACTGTGTGGAATGGACTGTAGCTGCGTACATCTGGAAGTTAGGAGGGCTTTCTGAGTCTTCTCCTTAAATGAATATGTGTCTTGTGTGTATTTTAGTTTATAACCCCAGGAGAATATTGTATTTTTGGTGTTCTATATTTTGTACTGAATTCTTGATTTAACAAATATTTACAAAGTTCTACCAAAGACAAGACATGAAATAAGAACATTTAGCAACATATTACCAGTTCAGATTCAGCAAACTGTAAGATAATAATGTATTATGAACAATGGAGCTTTATTCTAGGTACATGAGGTTGGGTTTGCTTTAAAAACAGAAAACTCAATGAAGATAATTTACCATCTTATTAGAAAAATAGGAGAAAGTCACGATAATCTCAGTAGATATAGGAAAACAACTTGACAAAATTCTATGCCCATACAAAAAATAGTAAACTGGAAATAAAAGAAATTTACCTCAAATTTATAGAGACATCTATGAAAATCTTATTACAGGATAAATTGTATTTAAACAGAAAGACTAAACATTTTCCCTCAAATATTAAGAACAGTCAAATTATCTAAAGACCCAATTATGGCCGGGCGCGGTGGTGCACGCCTGTAATCCCAGCGGCTCAGGAGGTGGAGGCAGGAGAATCGCAAATTGGAGATTAGACGCAGTATGCATAACTTAGTGAGACCCTGTCTCAAAAAATAAAAAATGGGCTGGGGGAGGAGCTCAGTGGTTCAGCACTTGCAGAGCATGCAGGTGCGAGGCCCTGGGTTCAACCCCCAGTACAAAAAAAAAAAAAGACCTAATTATGGATTAGAGTTGGAAAACTTACATAATTATAGGCAAAATTTTGATTCATAATTGAGTCTTCAGGTAATTTGACCATTTTAGCTGCTGTGATGATTAATTTTATGTGTCACTTAACTGAAACACAGGATGCTTAGGTAGACAAACATTATTTTGGAGTGTGTCTGTAAGAGTATTTCTGAAAGACAATTGTATTTGAGCTGAACTAAGGAGAGCAAATGGCTTTGCCCAAAGTGGGAGGCAGGGATAGAAATAGCCTGATTAGAAATCTCTTCCTAATAGGTAGATACAGGTGGGACATTTATCTATCTACATACCTTCCTCACTCACTTCCTCTCTATCACTGGGTCTCTTTCTCTGGAGAACCCTAACTAACACAGCAACCTACAATGTCCCTCATTGATCTACTCCATTCATGATGCCATTTTGATGGGATCTGTAAAACAAGAAGTAGCAGGTATTAGTGGTATGGTTCAAATACCATAAAAATGTAGGGATTTCTATCTTGGTGAAGTTTTTGAGGACTCGGTAGCCTGGGGTCTATGGTAATGTTAAGGTCTGGATATAGATTATCCCCAAAGGCTCTCTGTTGAATGCTTGGTCTCCAGCTGGTGGCGCTATTGAGAGGTGATTGGATCATGAGGTTAGTACCCTCATCCATGGACTAATGAGTTGATGACTTCATAGCTGAATGGGCCATTAGGAGGTGGGGGCCTCATTGGAGGAAGTAGTCACTGGGAGTGTGATATTGAGAGGTGTGTCTTATCCCCAGACCTTTCTTCTCCCTTCTTTGCTTCTTGGTCACCATGAGGTGAGCAGCCTCCTCTGCTACACAATTCTGCCTCCAGGATGTTCTGCCTCGCCTCCGTTCCAAAGCAATGGAGTCAGCTGACCATGGATTAAAATCTCTGAATCTAGTAGTCAAAATAAATTGGTCTTCTTTTTAAATTCTGTCAGGTATTTTATCACATCAGAAAAAAGAAAAAAAAAAAACCCACAGGGGATCTTCTCTCCAAAGTGAAAGACAAGGTTTTGTACCTAGCACCTCATATATTAAAAACTAATGACAGTTGTTGGGACTCTTTGGATTTTTGAGGAAACATGTAACATATTTTAATTTACTATTCTGACCAATTATTATGTGACAAAAATCTTGTAGATATGAGTAGAAATTGAGGCCAAACAAAGCTCTCCAGCTTGTCTGGGTTATTGAACTATAGAATCTAGTGGAATTATCAGTAATTAAAGCACTTATAGAAGATCAGGAAGTTTTAAGTCCACAGTAAAGGTTTTGAAGAAAAGTTGTATTCTTCCACAAAATATTTCCCTTTGGGGGAAACAGTATTGGATCCCAGTTGGGCCTTGGTAGAGACCAACTAGGGAAAAAAAGGTGTCCATGAAATATGAGCTATCCATCAAGAACTATATGTTACCTGTTGTTCTAGCATGTAAAGTTGGCTGTGACTACACCACTTCCTCTTTAAGTACACGTATAACCAGGCAGGGCCTTGAAAGTATAAATTGCTTCTGCAGATGGCTTGCATTTTCACTAAACTACTCCCAAAGCATTAGTATCTCTATCTGGCTTCACTGAGGAATTCTCTGTAGTAGATGATCAAGATGAAAAAAATTGAGCCTGTTTTAAAGATTGTTCTTAATATGCTGGCATCTGCTTGAAAGGAATAGGATTAAGCTTGAATGAGACTTGGAAATGGATGTCCTCGTGGGCAGAATCTTCCTACTATGTATCTCTTTGCAAAGTAGTTTTGGACTCTAAAAATGACCACCAAAGCTGTAATTTTGAGAATCAATCTTAATGATCAACAGGAACAACTATAATTGTCTTGAAACCTTTAAAACTTCTTGCAAACCATCAAAAACCTTTGTTGTCAACTGTAATCATAGGGAAATTAAAAATAACAAAGCTAATATTTAGTATACTGTAATTTAAAACAGTATAATCATGGAAAATTAAGGTAGTTTTTGTGAAAGGAAAAAGAAAACTTAGAGTAGTTTGAATAGCCTTTACATCCTTCTTGCTGTATAACTTAAAATATTGTCCATATATGTTAAACAGCAAGAAGAATGCAATTGGAAAAAGTGTCTTTTCTATGCCTTGGTGAATTATCATACTCCTAAATGGATCAGCTTCTGACATTTTATTTTATCCTTTGCACTTTCAATATCATGAAATATGTTTGAGATTTCTTTTAACTGTTTTTCATTTTTTCGATGTAGGACCTTGCTAAGTTGCATAGGCTGACCCTGGCCTCAAACTCACTATCCTCCTGCCCCAGTCTTCTGAATCACTGGGATTCAGGCATCTGCCACTGCAGCCTTCCCTCATTTATGTCAATTAAGTTTGCCTTAATTAAGTTCCCTGGCTATCTATCTGGACTCAAAAGTGTTGACATTCCTGTTTCATTTATAACTCCACTTACATTTTGTTTGAATTTCACTTTCAGCATTATCAGTTTTCATTTCTTTGCTGTGTTTCCATCTTTGCAGACCAATTCCCTTTCACAATGATCTGGTTCTGTGAAAGTCATATGGGTTTATCACTGAGAGACAAAGAGGCAATGAAATGACATTTTTGGTGTTTGTGTGTGAATTGAATAACAAGCAATGACCAATCACTGATGGAGTTTGAGAGGAGTGACACAATTGGTCACAAATCATTATGTGCATCTGTGGATATGAAGGATTTTGAAATGAAGAATGAACTGAAAGTTTGTGCTTTTTTAAATTTCTCAGTTAGTATGCTGTGCTAACTCAAATTTGAACTGTTTTGTTTAGGGACTGACATTATTTACTGTGTACTTTTCAATCTAGTCTGCATCCTTTCAACAGTTTTAGAGAACTCTGTACTGTGACTCTAATCGGCACATGATTCTAACCTGCATCTGATTTTGTAGCCCTCTAAAACTGTTGAAGCCTGCAGCCATGCAACTGTGGCATCCAATCCTGGCAGCTCTCAGAAGCTAAGCAGGGTTGGGCCTGGTTAGTACTAGAATGGGAGACCACCTGGGAATGCCAGATACTGTAGGCTTGGGAGACGGACCTGGCAACCCACTCCCAAAAAACAATCAGCCATTGAAAACCCTGTGAACAGCAGAGAAGCACCGACAATAGTGTTTCACCTGTTGTACATGGGTCGGATACTTGACTCAATGGCACCTAACAACAACAACAAAACTATTGAAAGGGTGTGGACTAGATTAGAGAATATACGGTAATTAAACCATGATGACTGAAATCCATACATTTCAGCACCATGTGAAGTGAAGATGGCCAGTACACTTGTTAACACTTTGCCTTTGAGGATAGATTCAGACTATCCTAGACATGGCTTGGACATAAGGCCTGAGACTTAGAAGAAAAGATTTTTACAGATTAATGACAAGGGTGCAGATGACACAACTTTGCTTTCTAAAACTGAAAAGGACTTGAAACACTTGCAATGAAGATGAAAGAACACAAGCCTTCAGTATGGATTGCTCCTCAACATCAAGAAAACAAAAGTCCTTACAACTGGGTCAGTAAGCAATTTCATGATATATGGAGAAAAGACTAAGGTTGCTTTATTTGGTTCTATAATCAACACTCACAGAAGCAGCAGTTAAGAAATCCAAAGACACATTGCTTTGGGAAAAGCTGTTGCAAAAGACTTCTTTAAGTGTTGAAAAGTAAAGATGTCACACTGAAGACAAAATTATACCTGACTCATGCCATGGTATTTTCAGTTACATCATATGCATGTGAAAACTAGACGTTAAATAAGGGAGATAAGAGAGGAATTGATGCTTTTGAGTTATGATGCCGGAGACAAGTAATGTATATACCATGGACTTCCAAAACAATCAACAGATCCATCTAGAAGAAATGCTACCAGACTGTTACTTCGAAGCAAGGATAGCTAGACTGAGTCTTATATATTTTGGACATATCAAGAGGGACCAATCCCTAGAGAAGGACATATTTGAGAGAACAGCAGGTCAATGGAAAAAAGGAAGACCCTCAACTAGATGAATCCACAGTGGTTGCAACAATATGCTAAAACATAAAACAATTGTGTGCATGGCAGAGTGTCAGGGAGTGTTTTGTTCTATTGTACATAGGGTCACTATGAGTTGGACCTGACAGCACCTAACAAAAGCAAAGTGACAAGGAGGTTTTGTGAAGAATCATGCAGATGGTCTCCTCAGAGCAGGCCCAGAATGTGAGAATAATATATCTTGGGAATTTCACCAAAGGTCTCGTCTTTGGAAGAGGTTCTCAATAATAACATGAACAAGATGGCACACTCTGTGTATATTGAGTCAGCAACATTCCAGTTCCCTTAGTACTTGATCAGTTAGCTCATCAACAGTGTGGTCATGATGGCAGAGATGTCTTTTTTTTTTTTTTTAAGGCAGATCCCACTGTGTAGCCCCAGCCCAGGCTAGCCTTGAACTCACTATATATCTCAGGCTGAACTTCAGTTTGAAATACTCCTGCCTCATTTTCCCAAGTGCTGGGATTGCAGGCATACACCACCACATCCAGCTCTGAGATGCATATTTTGTAAGATCAACAACATAGACTGTTCTCCCCAAAGATTTCTTCCAGTTCCAGGCATGTAGTGTCCTAACGAAATCAACACTGAACCCCTGTGGAAGAACCAGCTTTTGGGCAGAGTCCTATTTATATTGCAGCCCTACTACCATCAGAGACAGTGATTTGTCTTTATGAAATAAGATACTTCCAGGTTTGGGTTCTTCTCACCACCCACTGTGCTTCTGCTAAAAATAACATCCTTGACCTTCAAATGATAGTTTTCTGTTATACCTAAAATGTCTTACCATTCTGAATAGTAACTATTTTTGTAATTCCTAAATAACAAGATGATGAGTGTAATATGTAATAGGAAGATCAAGGGACTCTAGAAGGCCAGAAATCCAACAATAGTTGTTTCATTCTATTTTCATTTATTTTTTAGCCACTGAGCTAAGCACTTTAGATGTTACCTCATTTAATTCTTATAACTACCTTCCAAATTAAATATTCTTAGTTTAGGTGAAAAATGGCTAACTGGAGATATTAGGTAATTTAGTATTGCTTACACAATTGAGCAGGGTTGGGATTTAGCTCAGTTGGTAGGATGCTTGCTCTGCACTCTCTGAGGCCCTGAATTTGAGTCCCAACACTGGGAAAAATGGGAGAAGGATCTGGCAGCCCACTCCCAAAACAATCCCAAGAAACAATCAGCCATTAAAAACTTTATGAATAGCAGAGAAGCACTGACATAGTGCTGGACACAGCACAGTATTGTGGAATGTTTGGTTCTGTTTAACATATGGTCCCTATGAGTCCATCTCAACTTGAGGGCACCCAACGCCACCACCACCACCACAAATGAGTTAGCTGCAAAACCAGAATCTAAACACAGATCTCTTTGACTCCCAAGCCCGTGCTCTTAATTACTATGCTGTATTAGTGATAAACAAAGGATAAGCTAAAATGATGAGAAATAATTGCTTGTCTACCTTCTCTCTCAGGAGATAATTCTGAGTAGCAGAAACTACCTATGAAAGAGAGATAATTTATCAATGGCCAATTCTAAATGAGGTTAGAGAATTCCAGTGATCCTCACACTTACAGAAACCTAAAGTTGGGCATGTTTTAAGTCATTATTCCTCAGCAAGAGATGCAGTTTCCAGATTTGCTAAGTACGGTGACCTGTACAAGGCTAACACAACCTATTGAAGGACTGATAAAAGAACAATAAATGGGATCCTAGTATGAAGAAACCTGAGGAGGGAGAGTTCTCATGATACAAGACTTCAGTGTCACCCTCTCAACATTATCTGCTAAAACAGGCAATATCCTTCTTGTGCCCCTTCTCCACAATCCCCATCATGGTAGAATTTTTTTGCAGAGAAAAATTATAGAACCATCGTGGTCCACTGAGAAACCCATGGTATGTACAATTTAGTTGGTGTTCTATAATCTTTTTACACATATTTTGCTGGTTCTTAAATATTCTCCTCTATAGATGCTACTCCAAAACTTAAAT
>VMDO01025329.1:0-28407 GCA_007922755.1 Pedetes capensis
ACCTGCTTTGATTTAATTCTACCATTTTATTATTTGTTTCTTCTTTCCTGTGACTGTTTTTCTGAGCTTCTTTATTTCCTTCTTTCCTTGTAAGCATTTGAACATATCTTAGCATCTTAATCTCTTCATTAAATGTGTATTGCATTCATTGCATTGTTTTGGTTCTTGCTGCGGTGGTGGAAGCCTATAATCTTAACTTTGCTCAATCTTTCTTAGTTTTAATATTTTCCCACTTTATAAGTAATGAAGGATAAAAAGTAATTTTATACTACTTTGGCTTTTATGACATAGAGTTGACACATATACTATAACCCCATAATATAATGTTATAATTTTTCTTCAAATAACTTTTATTGTAAAAAATTACAGTAAAATCATGTTTTGTATTACACAGATATTTATCTTGCCCAGCATTCATCATTTCTCCTGAAATTCCTAGCTTCTTTATAGCATCATATTCCTTTGAGATGAAGATTTTACTTTATTAATATTAAAAATGTAAATCTCCTGTAAAATCATTTGCTTAGCTTTTTAAAATTACTTTTAAAGACCTTTATTTGAAAATATTGGTTGACAATATTTTTCCTTTCAGTGCCTGAAGATATTATCACACTGTCTTCTGGTCTCTACAATAGCTTTGAAGAAATCAGCATTCACTGAAATCTTTCTAACCCTTATAAAAACTAAACATAATAAGATTTTAGGAATGAATTGAGATGAAGAATTCATATTAAGTTTACATTTGATTGGCTTATATACTTAAGCTATTTTTTAAATTAAGTTGGATTATTATTTCTAAACATCTTGATTTTAGTTAAATGATAAAGTCAATATCTTCAAGTTCAAATGCCTAATTATGGCCTGCAAAGTTTAGAAGAATCTTAGTCTATCCAGTGTTGTCTTAAATGCTGGAACCAGCTGCAGAGATTATTTCCAAGACCACTCATGGGTTGGTAATTTGCTGGAAGGATGCACAGAATTTACTGAAAGCTCTTAGATTCATGATTATTAAGGAAAAGGCTTATTAAGGAAAAGGAAAGAAGTTAAAATCAAGAAAAAAAGACATGTGTGGTGCAGACTCCAGCAAGTTTCCCTACACAAAGCTCCTTGCTGCCTTTTGCATGTGGAGTTATGGCAGTATTGACTCTCTAGAAACGATGAATGAAAACAGAGCACTGCCAAACAGGGAAGCTTACTCAAACCTTGGGGTGCAGAAGTTTAACTGGGGCTGCCTCGTGCACTGCCCACACAGGTGGAGTCAGTCTTTACTCCAGCCATTCTAGAGCTTAGAGTTTGATCCTATACTGCAAGTCCCAAAGCACTTTCTACCTGTAAATTATGCTGTTATACATTCTGTTATGGCCCAAAGCCTCCTGAAAAACAATACATTTCTTTTGTTTGTTTGTTGATTAGCTTCTAGTTTTTTCTCTTTCCTTCCCTCCCTCCCTACCCTTCCCTCCCTCCCTCCCTTCCCTTCCCTTTTCTTTCTTTCTTTCTTTCTTTCTTTCTTTCTTTCTTTCCTTCCTCCTTCCTTCCTTCCTTTCTTTCTTTCTTTCTTTCTTTCTTTCTTTCTTTCTTTCTTTCTTTCATCTTTCTTTCTTCTTTGGATGAATGTTTACTGCTGTGAGAGGATGCTAATATACTATTGGTCACACTTGACTAGAATTTTATTTTAAAATTTTTTTGGCATTTTGTCTTTTGGGCTTTTCTAAACATTAAGTATTATGGTTGTAGACATCAATGGGGTAGAGAATGATAATTCTTTTCATATATATACTGTGTGATTATCAAATCAGAATTGTGGACACTTCTATCTCCTTAAACATTTTATGAAAATTTATTGATTAATGTTGTAATTGTTAGATGCCATCAAATCAGTTCTGACTCATACTGGCCTTATGTCCAGCAGAAAAAAACAATCCTCAACTCTGTGCAAGGAATGATCTTCTATATGTTTAAGCCCATTGTTGCAGACACTGTATCCATCAATTTAGTTGAAGGTGTTCCAATTTTTCATTGACCTGCCACACTCCCAAATATCATGTCTTTTTCCAGGGATTGGTCCCTTCTCAATATATGTCCAAAACATGTACGATGCAGTCTAGCTGTCCTTGCTTCCAAGGAAAACTGTAGTTGCACTTCTTCTAGGACTTATTTGACAGTTCTTTTGTCATGCCATGGTAAATACAGTATTCATCACCAGCACCATATTTCAAAAGCATCAATTCTTCTCCTATTTTCCTTATTCGGTGTCCACCTTTCACAACGATATGATGCAACTGAAAATACATTGACACGAGTCAGATGTACTTTTATCTTCAATGTGACAGCTTTGCTTTTGAATACTTTAAAGAAGTCTTTTTCAACAGCTCTTCCCAATGCAATACACCTTTTGATTTTTTGACTGATGCTTCTGTAGATGTTGTTTAGAACCAAGTAAAGCAAAATCTTGGACAACGTCAATCTTTTCTCCATTTATAATGAATTTGCATACTGAACAAGTTGTAAGGATTTTTATTTTGTTGATGTTGTGGCACAATCTCTACTGAAGGCTGTGCTGTTTGATCTTCATCAGTAAATGCTTCAAATCCTCTTCATCTTCAGCAAGCAGAGTTATGTCATCTGCATAATGCCAGTTGTTAATGCCACGTGTACTTAATAAAGTCCAGAGTCTCTGATTATTTGCTCAGTATAGACATTGAAGAGATGTAGTGAAAGGATACAGCCCTGACACACACGTTTCTAAACTTTAAATCAGGTAGTTTTTCCTTGTTCTCTTTGAATAGCTCTTTCCTGGCCCATGTATGGATTCCTCGTGAGTATAATTAAGTGCTCTGGTATTTTCATTCTTTGCAATGTTACCCATCATTTGTTATGATCCACAGAGTCAAATGCCTTTGCATAGTCAATTGAATATAGATAGACCTCTTTTTCCTATTCTCTTCTTTTGGTTAATATCCATCTGACATCAGCAATGATGTTCCTGATTCCATCTCCTCTTCTGAATCTGGTTTGATTTTCTGGCAGTTACCTGTCTACATATATTTTCAGTGACTTTTGAATGATCTTTAGCAAAATTTCCCTTGCATGTGATATTAATGATAATGTTTAATAGTTTCCACATTTGGTTGGATCCCTTCTCTTAGGAATAGGCACAAATATAAAACTCTTCCAGTCAGTTGGCCATGTAGTTGTTTTCCACATCTCTTGACATAAACAAGTGAGCACCTCCAGTACTGCATCTCTTTGTTGAAACATTTCAATTGGTATCCCATTGATTTCTGGAGCCTGTGTTTCACCTTTTCCTTCAAGGTAGCTTCCACTTTGTCCTTCAAGACCATTAGTTCCTGATCATATGCAACCTCTTGAAATGGTTTATCGTCCACCAGTTCTTTTTAGTGTAATGACTCTGTGTATTCCTTCCATCTTCTTTTGATGTTTTCTGAGTGCTTTAACATTTTCCCTGTAGAAGACTTTAGTATTGCCACACAAGACTTGAATTTTTATCTTCAATTCTTAAGCTTGACAAAAACAAAGTATATTCTTCCCTTTTGGATTTCTATCTCCAGCTATTTGTATATGTCATTAACATGTTTGATTTTGCCTTCTTGAGCTGTCCTTTGAAATCTTCTGTTTAGTTCTTTAACTTTGTCAGGTCTCCCTTTTACTTTAGCTCCTTGATGTTCAAGAACAAGTCAGTCTCTTGTGACTAGTAATTTGGCCTTCTTTTCTTCTTGTCTTTTTAATAATCTTTTGATTTCCTCATGAATGATATATTTGATGACATGTTATAACTCATTTTTTCTTTGATCATTAGTGCAGTTGTTCTAATTTTCCTCAGTTTCAGTTTGAACCTACATATGAGCAGTTGATGGTCTTATCTATAATCTGTACCTGGTCTTTTCTGACTTTTGATATTGAGCCTTTCCACCATCTTTCCCACAAATATAGTTAATTTGGTTCCTGTGTGTTCCATCTGGAGAATTACATGTGTATAGTCACTGATTATATTGGTGAAAAAATGTATTTTTAATGAAAAGGTGGTTGGTCTGACAAAATTCTATCATGCAATCTCCAGTATTGTTTCTTTCACCAAGGCCATATTTTGCAACTACTAAGCTGCCTTCTTTGTTTCCAACTTTTGTATTCCAGTCACTGGTAATTATCAGTATATCCAGATTGCATGTTCAATCAATTTCAGACAGTAGAAGTTGGTAAAAATATTCCCTTTCTTCATTTGTTACCTTGGTGGTTGGTTCATGAATCTGAATAATAGTTATATTAACTGATTTTCCCTGTAGGCATATGAATATAATTCTATTACTGATAGGATAGATCTTGAGGTGCTCTTTTTGGTGATGAATGCAACTGTATTTCTCTTTAATCTGTCATTATAGGCACAGTAGACCATATGATTATCTGATTCAAAGTGGCCCATGCTAGTCCATTTTAGCTCACTGATACAGATCAATCCCTGGAGAAAGACATCATGTTTGGGAGAGTGGCAGGTCAATGAAAAAAAGGAAAACCATGTACCAGATGGATTGACACAGTGTCTGCAACAATGGGTTTAAGCATAAATAAGATCATGTGCCTCACACAGAAGTGGGAAGTGTTTCCATCTGCTGTACATAGGGTCACTATGAGTCAGATTCAACTCAATGGCACCTAACAACAACGACAATGCCTAGAATGTCAGTGTTTATGTGGCCCATTTTCCTTTTGATGATTTCAAATATTCCTAGATTCATACTACATCATTCCGCATTCCAATTATTAGTGGATATTTACAGTTGTTCATTCTCATATTGATTCACACCACATCAGCCAAGGGAGGTCCCTGGGGCTTTCCTTCATTCCCATCATTAAAGTCAATTCTACTTTGAGGAAGCAACTCTTCCCCAGTCGCTTTTGAGTGCCTTGCAACTTGGGGGGCTCATTTTCTGGCACTATGTTTGACAGTGTTTCTCTGCTATTCATAGGGTTTTCAATGGCTAATTTTTTTGTGAGTGGGCTGCCAGGTCCTGCTCCCTACTCTGTCTTAGTCTAGAAGCTCAGTTGAAACCTATCCAGCATGGGGTAACTGTGCTAATATCTGTAATGTGAATGGCATAGCTTTCAGCATCACAGTAACATGCAAGCCCACACACTATGTCAAACTAACAGATGTGTGGAGATTTGATTACTATGTGGGGATAATTGTTCATATTTATAAGGTTTAATATGTTTTTTTAATAAAAAAATTGCACACATATAGTGAGGTTCATTATGGGATGTTCATAGAGTTGCAGCCTGTATTTTACACTTGTTCTGTCACTCCTTACCCCCATGTGTTGCTCATTTAACTCCTCCCAATTTTCCTGCCTTTCCCCCCGCAGAATGAATTCACCTGTATTTTCTTTTCTTTTTCTCTCTTTTCTTTTCTTTTCTTTTCTTTTCTTTTCTTTTCTTTTCTTTTCTCTCTCTCTCTTTCTTTCTTTCTTTCTTTCCTTCTTCTGTCTTTCTTTTTTGTGGTACTATGGATTGAACCCAGGACCTCATGCTTGCATGTTTTGCAAATGTTGTAACTTTGAGCGGCCCCCCCCGCCCCCCCCTTTTTTACTTTTTGAGACAGGATCTTGCTAAATTACACAGACTACTTCATGTCTTGAACTTGTGATCCTCCTGTCTCTGCCTCCTGAGTCGCTGGGATTAGAGGTGTGCACCACAGTGCCCTGCATCATTTGTATTTTCTAATCTTAGATAATTTTTTTCCATTACGGTAGATCTAACTCCCTCATGTAAGTGGTATTTGCTATTACCTGTGATAGTTAATTCCAATTTAGTTCTGCAGTCACAGTATAATCAGTATCAATTAAAATGTGGTAAAGGCCTCACCTTTCTTCTTCAACTCATATCTTTTATTCTCTCTCTCTCTGCTCCTTTCTCTCCATTCTTCCCTCTCCAGCAATCATGTGCCTGCCTCTCTCCTCTCCCCAGCCTTCCATCTTCTCTGTCTATCCAATGCACTTTTCCTTCTGAAATCCTGCTTATCTACCTAGGGTTCTCCAGGTGCCTCAGTTTTTCCAGCGATTATTCCTTAGAGGTGTACTATCCTTAATAAAATTTTTCTATAATCTCTACTATAAAAATAATGTGGCCAAGGGACTGTGTGTGGTGTTATACAACATTTATCCCAGCACTTAGGAGGACAAGGTAGGGAGATTTTGAATTTAAGGCAAGCCTGGGCTTCATAAAGACCCTATCAACAAAAAATTCAGGGCAAGGGATGTAATGCTGTGGTATAGTGCATATGTATGGCAAAGGTATACTGGTGGAGATATCTTTCTTGTTAGGGATGAAATAAGCAAACTGTAAACAAAGGACATCAATTTATTTAATATTTAATAATTACCAAACTGAATAGTGCCCTGAATATGGTCAAAATGTTAAGCTGTATTGGAAACAGCATGCAATTGGCACAAAAATAGACACATATGCAACATACTAAAAAGACTAGAAGTTAACTCATACATTTACTGCCAGTTGAATTCGATCAAAGGTATGAAGAACTAACATCAGGGAAAGGGCAGTATTTGTAGTGCAGGGAAAATAAGGGAACAACATGTAAATGAAAGAAATTTGACACTATCTCTTACCAGCTCCAAAATCAACTAAAGTGGATTAAAAACTTAAAAATAAGAGCTAGAAAAAATGAAAATCCTAGAAGAAAAGAGGAAATGTTTCAAGAGATTATAATGAATTAGGATTTTTTTTAAAAGACATTAAAAGCACAGGAAACAAAGAAAACATAGAAAATGGGACTAAGTTAAGCTAAAACACTTCTGCACAACAAAGGAAACAATAATCAGATTGCAGAGACAACCTATAAAGGAGGTGAATATATTTGTATACTATATACCTGACAAGGAGTTGATATCTAAAATACATAAGGAACTCTAAAAGCTCAACACACACACGCCAAAAAACCCCAAAAAGTCCATTTAAAAATGGGCAATAGATCTAAGTAGACATTTTTTGAAAGAAGACATAGAAATGTCCAAAAAGTATATTTAAAAAATACTCGCTGGGCACTGAGACACACACCTGTAATCCCAGAGACTTGGGAGGATGAGGCAGAAGCATCATGAGTTCAAGTCCAGAGGAGGCCTGTGTAATTTAGCAAGAACCTGTCACAAAATAAAATAAAAATAAATTAAATGATAAGTAAATAAATAAGTAAATAAATAAGGGCCTAACAGTGCAGCTCAGTAATACAACATTGGCATACCATGCATGAGGTCCTGGGTTCAATCTCCCTGTTCTGAAAAGCAATCCAATTTTTCTCTAATCATCAGATAAATGCAATTTAAACCAGAAGAAGATATCATCTCTCTCCAGTAAGAGTGAGTCTTGTCAAATAGATAAAAACAAGTACTAGTAAGAATATGACTAAAAGGGAACCCTTGCATATCATTGGTGGGAATATGGACTAGTATGTCCATTATGGAAAATAATGTGAGAGCCTCCCCCAAATCCCTCTCCTGGTTATGTATCCAAAAGCAAGAGAAATCAATAGCTGAAATATGCCCTCCTATGTTTGCTGTAGCTCTGTTCACAAAAGCCAAAGAATGGAATCAATGTAAGAGTACATCAGCTGAAGAATGGATAAGGAAAACATGGTGAATCTGCACAATGGAATATAAAAAAGAATAAAGCCCTGTCATTTGTAACAACACGGATGGCACTGGAGAACATTATATTCAGTGAAATAAGCCAGCATAGAAAACAAGCACTGCAGGACCTCACTTACATGTGGAATCTTGGAAAGCTTATCTTAGAGAATTTGAGGAGGCTGGGGAGACAATAGGTGGTGGGGATGTTTATCAATAGTTATTAAGCTGCGGTTATACAGAAGTAAGCTGTTTTCATGTAATAATGCACAATACGGTAGTGACCGTATACTACATATCTCAAAAAGCTAGAAGAAGTTATTTCAAATGCTTTTGCCATAAAGAGGAACAAAAGAGTTGAATAGACAGATAAGCTTGACCTGATTGTACAATGTGTACATTCATCAGCCGGGTGTGGTGGCACGTGCCTGTAATCCCAGCAACTCAGGGGGCAGAGGCAGAGGATCACAAGTTAGAGACCACAGGCACTCTGTGTTATTTAGCAAGACCCTGTCTCAAAAAAAAAAAAAAAAGTAAAAAGAAATGGTCTAGAGGTGCAGCTCAGTGATACAGCACTTGCAAAGCACACAAACGCAAGGTCCTGGGTTCAAAGACTAGTACCACAAAAACAACAAGATTAACATATATGTTTATCAAAAAAGCACATGATACCCCATTAATATGTATAATTAATATATGAAATATCAGTTAAAATACATTTAATAAAGTACATTTGTTTAAATCTCTATCTGCTCAAAGACAAGCCCAAAAACACAGGCCAGTATCTCTCTGTATGTGTGTATGTATGTGTGTGTTTGTGTATAAAATAACCATTGCATTTCAGTGGATTTCTCTCTGCTTTTTGAAATCTTTAAATGTCTAATAGACATTGCCTCCTTCCTTTATTATGTATTTATGTAATATTTTTCCTACGTTTTCTTTTCATCACTCAGTACGAATACTGTGTCAACAATACATCTACTTAATACTTTAAAAAATTCTTGTTTTAGAAGGTGTGGAATAGTTGGAGGGCATTTGTGCTTGGCACATGTCCATTTGAATTTCATTTCTAAATGAAATAATTATATACCTTACAGTCTATTTTAATGAGTATAATTTTTAAAATTGGAAACAATGTATAATTAAGATTATATAAAATCCTATAAAATACCAACAGAACATTTGAGGGTTCACTTAAAAATGTTCAGTACAGGTTAATCATATTATTGTCTCTTTGTATTCTAGAGTTTCTTCCTCTAACCATAACAGGTTTACTAGGGAGAACACACAAAGAATGAAGAAGGAGCAAAGTCTTATTTTCCTCTGTGAGATTAAAATAGTTTTGACATGTTTGAAGAGCTGTTTTCTCTATTTTACAATAAAATTCCAATTGCAAAAAGCATATATTTATCTTCTATCATCATGGAATTGTGTGTTTTCTGAAGCAGTTTGAATCCATTATTTTTTCTTTTCAGTAAAGGTAAAAAATCTTCTGCCCATTTTATATTTACATTGTAGAAAACAATATAACTCAAAATACACAATGAGTTTTGTTGTTGTTATTGTTCAGCCATGGAGTTGGATCTGACTCATGATGACCCCCATAGGGTGATTGTTTTGAGATATGTTGGGGGGAATGGATTGCCATGCACTTCTCCCATTTTTGCAGGGTTGAGGAATAGAACCCTTGTCCTCAGAGAGTGCAGAGCAGGTGCTCTACCAACTGAACTAACCCCCATCCCTTAGTTATTCTAACAACTATAAAATAGAAATTTTCATTCTCAGCAGGGCATTATGTGTATCATGCTGAAAAAGGATGATCAGATACCTTAAATTAAAATCATGTTTGGCCAGAACATTCTTTTCTTTGAATAGTGTCACATTTCATTCTGCAATAGTTTTCAGCATTATCATTAAATTTCTATGACTATATAACTAGAATAGCTTCTTTATGATTTAGAGGACTAAAAGCTTGATGTGCATAAATCTGTTATTTATATATAATTTCATTTGAATCTCAGTTTATCATAAATAATGCCTACATAAGTGTATTTTTTGAATTGTAAATTATAAAAAAATAGTTAGTATATTCATGTCACCTACAGATAATGCTCAATTTGAACGTTGCCAAAAAATATCTGCTTGGTGATAAGTATAAAATTATTGAAACTCCTATAAAATTTCAGCTTTAATTGTCAATGTAACCCGAAAGATCTCTGTAATAATGACCTATGGACAAATTCTTTACATTCACTTGGTTTATTCAAGGCCAGCAAATATTTTAGCATGATTCCTACATCTTTGAAAAAAAGAATATATTTAAGCTCACCACAAAACATAAACATAATATCTGAATTTAAAAAGATTGTGTCCATATGGAAAATTGGAAGTATAATATTTGCACATTTGTATGCAAAGACTTGTTGTTGTGGTTGTTGTTAGGTGCTGTCGAGTTGGTGTCCAACTCATAGCTATCCTATGCACAACATATGAAACACTATTGTCAGTGCTTCTCTGCTATTCACATGGTTTTCAATGGCAGATTGCTTTTTGGGAGTGGGTTGCTGGGTCCTTCTCCCAAGCTTACAGCCTGCTGTTCCCAGGTGGTCTCCCATCAAAGTACTAACCAGGGCCAACCCTGCTTAGCTTTAGAGATCTGACAGGATTGGAAGCCACAGTAGTACAGCTGCAGGCATGTAAAGGCTTGTTGTTGTTGTTAGGTGCCGTCGAGTCGAGTCCGACTCATAGCGACCCTATGTACAGCAGATCGAAACACTTGCCGATTCTGTGCCAGGCAAACCATCTTATTTATGTTTAAGCCCATTGTTGCAGACACTGTGTTAATCCATCTGGTGGAGGGTTTTCCTCTTTTCCGTTGACCTACCACTCTCCCAAACATGATGTCCTTCTCCAGGGATTGTTCTCTCCTGACTACATGTCCGAAATATGTAAGACGCAGTTTGGCCATTTTTGCTTCCAAGGAGCACTCTGGTTGTACCTCTTCTAGGACAGATCTGTTGGTTCTTTTGGCAGTCCATGGTATATTCAATAGACGTCTCCAGCACCGCAGTTCAAAAGCATCAATTCTTTGGGTATATAGTAATCAATTAATGGTTCAACATAAATAGAGCAAAAACTAGAAGGTATTACATTTGGTTTATTTTTATTTTTATTTTATTTAGAATATTCTTTCATCCATTGTCTTGGTTGAACACCTAATTGTGCTCATGAGAAATCTGTACATGAACGAGGAGGCAGTTGTTCGAATAGAATAAGGAAACACTGAGTGGTTTAAAGTTGAGAAAGGTGTGTGTCAGGGCTGTATACTTTCACCTTGTCTCTTCAATTTATACGCTGAGCAAATAATCCAAGAAGCTGGACTTTATGAGGAAGAACATGGCATCAAGAATGGAGGAAGAGTCATTAATAACCTGCGTTATGAAGATGACACAACTCTGCTTGCTGAAAGTGAAGAGGATTTAAAACATTTACCGATGAAGATCAAAGATCATAGCCTTCAATATGGGTTACGAATAAACATCAACAAAACAAAAATCCTTACGACTGGGTCAGCATGCAACTTCACAATAAATGGAGAAAAGATTGAGGTTGTCCAGGATTTTGCTTTGCTTGGCTCTATAATCAACACCCGTGGAAGCAGCAGTGAAGAAATCAAAAGACGCATTGCTCTAGGAAAAGCTGTGGCAAAAGATCTCTTCAGAGCACTGAAAAGCAAAGATGTCACATTGAACATGAAGGTGCATCTGACTCATGCCATGGTATTTTCAGTGGCATCATATGGTTGTGAAAGCTGGACACTGAACAAGGGAGACAGAAAAAGAATTGATGCTTTTGAATTATGGTGCTGGAGATGTCTATTGAATATACCACAGACTGCCAAAAGAACCAACAAATCTGTCCTAGAAGTGCAACCAGAGTGCTCTTTGGAAGCAAGAATTGCCAGACTGCATCTTACATATTTCAGACATGTAGCCAGGAGAGAACAATCCCTGGAGAAGGACATCACGTTTGGGAGAGTGGCAGGCCAATGCAAAAGAGGAAAACCCTCCACCAGATGGATTGACACAGTGTCTGCAACAGTGGGCTTAAACATAAATAAGATGGTTTGCCTGGCACAGAATTGACAAGTGTTTCGATCTGCTGCACATATGGTCGCTATGAGTCGGACTTGACTCGATAACACCTAACAACACAACAACAACATTGTCTTGCTTACCACTCTTCATGAAAAATATGGTTACAATATCAGTAAAAAATGTTCCACCCTCTTATTATGAAGAACAAGCTCATGCAGTGTGTGAGGCTGAGAAGTCTGGAGTCTGAAGCTGGAGATCTAGGAAAGCCAATGGTGTGAGTACAGGTCCAGACTGAAGGCCTAAGAACAAAAGAAACAAGTGAGTAAATCTCAGTCCAAGGGCAAGAAAAAACTGATTTCTCAAATTATGCAAGAAATTTAGAAGTGCTTTCTTTCTCCTCTTTTCTTTTCTGATCCTCACAGGATTGGAAGATGCCCCTTCGTATTAGGTACTGCAGTCCACTTCATCTAGTCTACCAATTCAATGATGAATCTCAGACTGATATACCCCCAGACACTCAGAAACAGCATTTAACCTGGACACCCCATGGCCCACTCAAGGTGGCACATGAATTAGCCATCAGCTGCCCTCATATTCTCAGTTAAGAGTCACCAACAGAACTCCTCGGGTCCAATCATTCCCTAGATGTTAATTTACTTCATTTAAGTGTCTCTCCCAATTTCCTTCAGCAAGTGTACTTCCCTGACAAATGTCCCTAAAATATCCACCCTCCACTTACCCTGTTTTTTAAAATAAAACACTCGTAATCACCTCGCACATTACACATGGATGTGCTTATTTTGTCAATACCTGTCTCCCCACCCTGGAGTATAAGCTCCCCCACAGTAAGGATTTTGTTGGTTTCTATTTTATAAAAGCACCCTTGGGATGTGGTTAGAGGAGCAATAAATATTTACTGAATTCATGAACACATCTGTGGTTCAATGAAGAATGCAATTGTTTTGTCAGCAAAGCCATAGCAGTTTTCTACTTCAGGACCATGGATAGCTCAACTGTTCACAGTGTAGCAACCCATTTTCCTGTTGCTGCTATTTTCAGGCCAAAAGCTACCTCTGCTGTGAGTCCCTTGTTGTTCTCTGTGTCACTCAATAAAATCTCTTCCAGCAGCTAATACTCATCTTCTATCCCTGCCCTACATTCCTGAGAAAAAGGTTTTCTCTCCTTGGTTATGGAATTTCCTGCCAGTGTCTCCTCTTTAGTTTACAGTTTATTCTATTCCTGTGTCCAATTTATAATGACCTGTGAGATGCTGATTTTGTGCCTTCTTCACTCAGGTAAATAAATATAGTTTGTGCTTTCCTCTGGTACAGTGCTTCAGAATTTCAAAATATTTTGCTTCTGTTTAGATCAAAAGAATGCACATCATTAACTAGGAAATGACTCTTGTTATTCCCAAGGACAAGTCCTCTTGCAGTTATTTTCTGTGAAAAGGCCCAATTTTCTGATTCAAAGTGAAAATGGTTTTCTTTTATGATGTTTGCCAGGGATAATATGTTCCCTATGTTGGCAAACTCCCATAAATTTTCTAAGATGTCTCATATATCATCTTCTCAAATATCACATGCACATATCCCTATAGTTATGGTTCCTATGACATCCAAGATAGTCAAGGATAGTTGGTGCCTAATTTAATTAACTCACACTGCTTAGACCTTTCAGGCATGAACAATATTTTTAATTATTAGAGATAATGATTAAATAATAATAGCTAAACACCATTATATACTTGATAAGTTTGTGTTTCATATTTTATAAATGCTTTTTACTTTTACTAAAATATATGTGCAATAATAATCTTACTGATGAGATAATAAAGAATAAAATAATTTAGTAATTTCAAAAGGACTACCAGTCCTTAAGTGGTTAACTGAATCTAATTGCTCTTTTCTACTATATTAATGAGATATTCCGTGCCTTGCTCATGAGGTTCATTTAATGAACACCAATCTGTGAGCCTCAGCTCTGCAGAACTCACACCTGATCAGTTGTCCTGAGAATTAGAAGAGATGATGTATGCAAACCCACACCCATGTGCTGATAAGGACCAATGTTGGCCTTGGTATTTTCTTGGTTTCTCTATTCAATAAAAAGGAAAGGAAAGCATCTTGGAACACTTGCTAAGAGTTACTTTGTCCTTTTGAAGAATTTAGGGAGAGCAAAGCAAGCCTGATGGACTTTCCTGTTGTAAGTGCTGGTTCTACTCATCTCTGATGGTTCCAAGTGGATGCATTCTATCAGTTAGGTGGATTTGACAGTTGGGGAAAACTCCGGGTAAATCTCAAGAAAATGAAAACTTCAAACTGAGTGAGTGAAGAAAGGGAAAGCATCCATTCTGAATATTTGCCATCTGGGAGCATATTTTCGGCAAAATCTTGGGTTTTGTTTTTGTTTGGCAAAATACTGTTGGTATCACAGTAGGGAAGTTTGGCAACCCCAGTCCTTTAATGACATTACTGTGGAGACATGTCAGTTAATAGATACATACATTTTCTTCCTTATACATCACAAATTTGGGCCTCCAGAGTAAAATTTTTATCACTTCTAAATAAAATCATCAGTGGAGCTTTCACAAAAACCAAATGTATTTTAAATAGCTGAAAATCCAAAATAAAGGTTAACTATGAAGGTATTTGAGTAGGAGTTTTTATTAAAATGAAAGAAATAAGTCTACAGTCCAGATCCTTTAAGTGGCCTATAGATCAATAAATGCTTATTCTAAATAAGTAAAAGTAATTCACTTCTTTACAGAACAAATACATATATATATATATATATATATATATATATATATATGTAATGAAACTGGCACTACAATTCCCTTATTATTTAGGCTATCTTTAGAAATATTTTACAAGAATAATTTTAAGTGTGAAAAACTCTTTGCCTCATTCATTTTTTAATCTAAGAACTGGCTTATAAATTCAAGAAGCTAGAGTTGGTTTATTTATTTATTTTTGTTTGTTTTGTTTTGTACTGGAGGGTTGAACTCAAGTCCTCACAGGTGCCTTTGCAAATGTTCTATCACAGAGTCACATCCCCAGTGCATTGTATTTTTATGTTTTATTTTGAGACAGGATCTCACTAACCTATGTAGGCTGCCTCTGGCCTCGAACCTGCAATCCTCGTACCTCTGGCTCATGAGTCACTGGGATTACAGAGATGTGGCAATATGCTTGGCTTCAACAAACTACTTTTTCACTTATTACAGAGCTTTGGGTTTTATATTTCACATTGAGAAAACAAAGAATAGTAAGAAAAAGTACCTAAATTTAAAAAATACTTGAATTGCTGGAGGAAGATCTGAACAAAAATACACAAGAAATGATTGGAGGACCCCAGAATGGTGGCAGATGCCTGTAATCCTATACATTACAGAGGTGCAGGCAGAAGGATCATGAGATCCAAGCTAGAAGCAGTCTATGTAACTTAGCTAAATGTTGTCTCAAGACAAAAATGGACTGGGGGTGCAGCTGAGTGATGGAGCATTGACAAAGTATGAGGGAGGCCCAGGGTTCAACCGAGAAGTACTGTGCAAAATAAATAAATAAATAAAAATGGTTGTAGGCATGTCATATACATCATGATAATCTCTGTTTTAGATTAAATGTTTATACCTGATTTGAAATTAAATTACAAAGCTGTAGTAAGAAAAACAGTAAGAAAAAACAGACACATGGAGCCAGGTGCATTGGGCACACACCTTTAATCCCAGCAACTTAGAAAGCAGAGGCAGGAGGATGGCAAACTCAAGGCCAGAGGCAGCCTAGGTAAAATAGTAAGAGTCTGTCTCAAAGTAAAAAAAAAAAAATAAATTTGATAAAAGGAACAGGGAAGGTAGCTGCAGGAAAGGCAGCTAAGTGGTAGTGCACTTTGCTAGAATGTATGAGGTCCTGAGTTCAAGCCCCTTGTTGTTGTTGTTGTTGTTAGGTGCCATCGAGTCGGTATCTGACTCATAGCGACCCTCATAGGGTTTTCAATGGCTGTTTCGGGATTACCTTGGGAGTCGATTGCCAGGTCCTTCTCCCATTTTTGCGGTGCTGGGAATCGAACTCGGGACCTCAGAGACGGCAGTGCAGCACTCTACCCACTGAGCTAAATCCCAGCCCTCAAGCCCCTAGTACCACAAAAAAGCAAGCCAGCAAACAAACAAAATGAAAACCCCAAACAACAACCACAAAACATAATAATAAAACCACTTCCCAACTATTAGAATGTCTGTTAGAGAAAATACAAAAGTAGTAACCGTTGACAAGGACAAGGAATGTGGAAAAAGAAGGGAATGAGTGTACTGTGTTGGTGAGAGTGTAAATTGGAACAACCATTATGGAAAGCAATATTGGGATCCTTACAAATTCAAGCTAGAACCACCATATGAATCAGACATCTCACTTGTGAGTATATATCTGAAGGAAATGAAATCAGAGTCATAAGAGATATGTGGATTCTCATGTTCAGAATTATTCACAATATCCAATATGTGAAATAATCTAAACGATCAGGATTCTAACAGACACTGTGACTATCTAGAGAAATAAGATTGAAACCTCAGTTTCACATGAATATGAAGTATACCATCATATCACACAATCTGCACTCTTTTGTTGTATGTTGTATGGCAGCTCTCTGTCAATTTTCTGCAGAGAATCATCAGAATAATCTTGTCATCTTAGTAAAATAATGAAAAGATAATGAAGACCGCTGCTACATAACAGAGAAATAACAGGAAGTTACTGAGAGCAATATGAAAATCAAGAGCTGGGTCAATTCTAGAGAGGAGAGAGAGGTCAACCATCTGTAGGGATTATGATCAAAGTGGTAAAATTGTACATAACTTGAGTTTGGTAAAGTGTGAATATTCAATGTTATGTGTTTTCTGTGGCACTTGAATAGTGGGTGATGATGGCTATTGACTCTTTACTAAGTTCTAGTTGAATTAATTTGCACTCTTGATCCACACACTAAGTGCACGGGACTTCACAATTTTTCTAAGCTTTTCTAGAGTTTTAAATCAGTTTCAGTTCTACTGAGGTGAGAGTAAAAGCATTAGAGAAACAACATTATTTTTTAATGAAGATTCATTCAAAGAAATACTATGCAGCTATTAATAATGATGTGATAGAAATTTATTTAATAATTATTATATGTGGGAGATGGTCATAATAGATTATTATATAAAAAGTATGTCAGCATAGAGATACCTGCACACCTATGTTTATTATGGCAGCATTCACCATAGCCATGCTATGGAATCCACCTGGGTATCTATCAACAGAAGTAAAGATAAAGAAAATGTGGCATATATACATAATGGAGTTTTGTTCAGTCTTAAAGAAGCACAAAATTAGGTTGTTTGCAGGAAAGTGGATGAAACAGGAAATCATTATGTTAAGTGAAACAAGCCAGACTCAGAAAGACAAATATTGCATGTTTTTTCTCATATGTGGAATTTAGATTTTTAAAAAAGACATTCAAGGAGAAGGAAGACTATTTGGGAAGATAAAGGGAAACAGTGATGTAGAGGAGGGGCAAGAGAAGGAAATGGGGAGGTGAGTAACATAAAGTACATTATATACATGAATGAAAATATCAAATTGATACTCATTAAAATATTAATAAATATTAGGACATGACTCTAACTCAGGAAATAAGAGCAAGAATTGACAAATGGGATTATATCAAATTTAAAAGCTTCTGTACAACAAAAGAAATAATCAAGAGAGACGAAAAACTACCTTAAACGTGGGAGAAAATCTTTGCCACATACAGTATTCATTTGTTCTTGTTCAGTGCCATCAAGTAGATGTCCAACTCATAGCGACCCTACATACAACAGGCAAAATATTATTGTTAGTGCTTCTCTGCTATTCATAGGGTTTTCAATAGCTGATTGTTTTTTGGGAGTGGATTGCCGGAACTTCTCCCAAGCCTAGAGCATCTGGTGTTCCCAGGCGGTCTCCCATCCAAGCACTAACCAGGCCCGACCCTGCTTAGCTTCCAAAATCTGACAGGATGGGATGCCAGAGTGGTACTACTGCAGGCTACAGTATTCATTAGACATGGGTCTAATATCTAAATTATATAAAGAACTCAAAAAATTAAACAAAACAGCAAATAATCCAATCAACAAATAAGCAATAGAAAAAAGTAGTCTTCTAAAATGAAAAAGTACAAATTACCAATAAATGAAAACATATTCAACATCTTTAGCCATCAAGGAAATGAAAATCAAAACTACACTGAGAATCCATCTCACCTGTCACAATCACAAACATCAAGAAAACAAATAGCAAAATATGTTCACAAAGATGGTGGGGGAGGGATGGAGAGGAACTCTTATTCCTTGATGGTGGGAATGTAAACTATGGAGTCTCCTTGAAAGACTAAAAGTGGAACTTCCATATGATCCAGCAATACTACTTCTGGTATACACCACCCCAAATTAAAGTCAGTTTACTACAGTGATACCTGCATACCTATGTTTAGTATAGCAGTGTTCAGGATAGCCAAATTATTGAGCTGGCATAGGTGCCCATCAACAGATGAATGGATAAAGCAAATGTGGTGTATTTACACCATGGAGCTTTACCCTGCCATAAAGAGGAATGCAATTTTGTCCTTTTCAGGAAAATCGACAAAAGGGCAAATAATTCTGCTAAGTGAAATAAGCCAGATTCAAAAAGACAAATATCACATGTTCACGCATATGTCAAAGCCACAGGGAAAAAAGAAGAAGGACTTGAAACTAAAAGGGGAAATATTGGAGAAACAAGCAGAATGGGAAAAGGTGGAAAGGAAGGAGGGTGATAAAGAGTAATAGAGGGGGTGAATATGCTCAATATGTGTTGTATTCATGTATATCCTGTCATGATGAAACCCTTTATTTTGTTCAATTAATATATTCTAATTTTTAAACAGTAGGATATGAGAGAGTATGAGGCAAGATTACTTTTTTCTCATTGTGCGTTGTGTGTTCATGTAACATACCAGAGAATGTATGTCCCCAAAGGTTAGCAGTTCTGAACTCTGGATGGGAGAATCAGGTTTTTTCTTTTTTTCTTTGTGTTTGCATAGTTTTTAGTGTTTTTACAATGAGCATGAGTGGCATAGGCTGAAGGAAAATAATAACACAAACAATAACAAAATGATCTCTTGTTGCAGTTTCTCATCTTCTGGCCTAGTCTTTCAAACAAGGGTATCTACCATCACCCTCTTTAGCAGCAAGGTGCTATAGTGTCAGCAGCCAAGTGAGTGCTTATGCAGCCATTTCAAACTAATGCATGGAAACTGCAGCTTCTCCCCTGTCTTTTTTCCCCTTCAGTCTCATTCCTCAAGTCTGGCACTGTTCATAGCCTGCCACAGCCATTTCTAACCATATTGTCTGACAAGATCCGGATATGGGGAAGAGGGGTTCGAGGAACTCATCTTCCAAGAAATGGATGGGGATGGAGAAAAGGAAAATGTGCTTTTTGCCTTTTAGGAATAGGAATACTGCTTCTAATTATTATGATTACTTTATGTTTAGGACTAATACTCATAACTAATATTGTATTAAACTCTAATGAAACAAATGCTGAAAGAATGACATGACTGAGGGAATTTATAAATGAATTAGAAGTAATGACCTCCAATTGTAAAGGTTATGTGGACAATATCTAGTTAAAGCTGATCAGCAACTTCCACCCTGGAACTCAAACATTAAGTGATTTATGCTTCAGCTGCAACAGGCTGAGTTGTTAGCCCCTAATTGGATTGAAGTTGCCCAATTTATGATAGCTAAGGTTTACAAAGAAAGTATAGAGCAATTAAAAGAAGACACAGGCCTGTTCCCTCAGTACAAAAGTCTCCTTGACAATTTATGTCTCCCAGCTGAGGAAAAGAGTAAATACACAACATGGAGAGGTGCTTATCTATCTAAATACAGACCTTGGTTCCCAGCTATAGAAAAAATGTAAAGGCTGATGCTTTGGTCTGCCTGACCCTCCACTGCCTTACATAGAAACATATAATGAGCAAGGGGTTAAAATGATAAATAAGGATAGTGTTCAAACACCCTATTATAGCTTATCATTTATAAAAGGTCTGAGAAGAGATGGACCTTCCAGGTGTTTGTTATCTAACAATAATAAAGTTTATGCTTTGAACTGTAGGTTGTTATGATTAACAAGTGCTTGTGGAACTTTTTATCATGAATAACTGCATGTGCTATTCTTACTGCTTGCATGACCCAAGCCTAAAAAGTTGTATAAAACACTAAGTTGTTTGAAAACTAAATGGAACAGATTCACATAGCCTCTCAGCTACTGTGTTTGTTACCCATCGCCGACTCCTCAACCTGCCTTCGGGAAACCCTGGATCTTAGGCTGCAGCTGGACTGCAGCCATAGCCCGCTTACCTCTCTGTCATCATGTGCATGCATATCAACTGATCCCTAGTGTTAGGTAACATTCATGAGCGAGAAAACAAGACAGTCTCTGAGGAGCTGCAAGAATCAGCCAACACTGCCCTAGTTTTACCTTAGAATTGCCACCATCACAAACTAATTATCATGTAGAGCAGCAGAGTACAGGTGTCTTTGGATGTGTTGTGCAGCTCCTGGCATATCCAGGAGGAATCCAGCACTTTAAATAATGGTAAAGATGATGAAATACTTTAAGAAATATCTTATTCTGCCTGTGGTAAAGTAAGTGAAATTAAGAAGCCAAGCTAAAGTGGAATAAAAGGAAGATTCCCTGTAGGGTAAAAACTAGTGTAAACACAGAGACAATACATTTGTTTCCTTCTTTGTTTTAATTAAATTCACCTAGTCTTTATCCTCTATAGACTCAAAATTAAAAAACAAAAAACCTAGGGGTAAAAATCCCAGGTTTAGAATGAAATAATTATCTTTATAATATTAAGCTAATCTTCTGTATTTTCAAAGTAATGTGTAAGATTTTCTTCTGAAAAATAATGTCATTGTTTTTCAATATATGAACAAATTCTAACTGATAGATTATGAATAAGAGGACAAATTATTTTTTTACTAATTCTATGCTTATATGAGGGCTTGGATTTAGCTCAGTTGGTAGAGCACTGCTCTGCAGTCTCTGAGGTCCTGAGTTCGATCCCCAGCACTGCAAAATGGGAGAAGTACGTGGCAACCCACCCCCAAGGCAATCCTGAAACAGACAGCCATTGAAAACCCTATGAGGGTCGCTATGAGTTGGACTTGACTTGATGGCATCTAACAACAACAACATGCTTATATGAATCTTTGCTTTAATTTATGTTCATGGACAAGTTTTTGGAAACAAAATTTTCTCAATTCAGTCCTGGTGATATTTGAAGTATCTTGAGGATCTTGCATGAGATTTTAATGAAGATTGTGGAGATGGTTGTCATATTGGGAGAGAAAAGGAGAAACGATGGTTTATAGCAATTGTGTGGTCCTCTAGCTTGTCCTATCTATACAAGGATTAAACTAAGTTTGGGTTGATGAGTGATGATCTTGTACATTAAAATGTTACATGTGACTCCCTTTCTTACACAAATGACATTGATGAGTTCTTCATTTATTGTCACATTCATTTCATTAATATATTAGCTCATTAAAATACATACAAGATGTGATTAAAAAATAATGGACACTGCTCCTGAGTGCCATCCAAAGGTAAGTCAAGAATTGTCAATGTGGGAAGTAGCAAGAGCCACACTGAATCTTAGGAACAGCATGTGACAAGTTTTACCTTGTTCAGTGCAGTTAGTTGGGTGTGAGCTATGATTGAGAGAAGGAATTTTTAAAGTGGTCCTAAGTCAAGGATGATGAACAATGCTTGTGGTACAGTAATTTCTGTAAAATAAACATTACAGTATATCATTATCCACCTTATTTACTGGATCTGGCACTGTGTGATTTCTGGCTCTTCTCCAAAGTCAAAAAACCATGAATGGTAAATGTTTCCAATGGATTCAGGACATGGAGGCAGCCGCAACAGTGCAACTAAAGACATTCATGCAAGTGAGCTTCCAAAACTGCTTCAGAAAGTGGCAAGGACGATAGGATAACTGTGTTTGAAGCCAGGGGAAATATTCTGAGGGGGATTAATGGCAATGTGTCTTTACTAAAATGAGTTTTAAAATATTAAACATTTACCATATCTTTTGATCATGCCTCATGGATAATGCAGAATAGTGGATAAACCACTCAACATAATAATTGGGGCTACCATCTAAAAGTTTGACTTAGGTCTTTGGCATATAGCTCTCTTAATCTTTGTGTCCACTTCATACATGAATGAAATGAGATTTGGCAAAATTAATTTGCATGTAATTTTGCAGAGTAAGTTCAAAGAAGAACTGAAATTATATATCAGATAATTCTGATATTGAGTCTGTTCATTTCAACCCAATAGGAGCTATTTAAATTTTATACACAATTAAAACTTTTTTCTCCCTTTATGAGTAAATGATGATGGGGTACAGAGTAACACAGCATTGGCTTTTCCATTATGGATCCTTTACATCACTGCTAGCAACACTTTCATCAACCCACAAAGTTTACGGAGTCTTATGGCTAGTTTGTAGTTAAACTCCAGTGCTTATTTGGGTTATCTTCCCCCATTTGTCCAACACACTCATGAAGTTGTGCTGTTTACATTGAGATTGCCCTCTCCCGCTGCATCCCTCCACATGGATGCTCCTGTTCAAAGACGGAAATGAACTTAATGAAAAGTAAAATGAAAGGAAGTGAGATTTTTAAATCAGTAATGGAGATTCAGAAAAGCTTTTCCATATTTGAAATATTTTCCCCATTTTCATGCTGAGTGTGAGCTTTTTAATTTCATCCATGTGATAATAATTAAAAGTGTCCTTAAACTTTAACCAAAGAAAAACTACACACACATTATCTGTGTCCATTTTATGACCTAGGTAAGTATTGCTGCCTAACAAACTGGCAATAGCAAGGCTAGATGGTTGAAAACACTAGCTTTTCTTAAGGAAAAATAATTATTGATTTTGCTTATGAATCTTCAATTTTGCCAAAGCCCAGCAAGGATGGCTTTTTTATGATGCACACATCATCAGTTAGTATAGATCCAGCAGGAATGTAGGAGGCAGTTCCAGGACAGCAAGCAATTCAGCGTTGAATTGGGATAACCAGATGGATCATGGCTGGGGCTGGGCTAGTCAGTTCCTTTATACAGAGGCCTAACCATATATAAATAGCTAAGAAGGAAAAACATAAGCAGAGTACAAAGAAGGAGGGCGGGGACTGCCAGGGAGGGAGTGAAGGTTGAGAAGTGGGGAAGGAGAGGGGAAGTAATATATAGGGGTAAAGGGGGAGAGTTTAATCTCAAGTTATATGATGCAACTGTATGAATACATGGGCAAAGTAGGAGAACATAATCCATAATTGCATATGATTTTTACCACATACTAATCAAAGGGTTCCATAAACTATGTAAGCTGATGAAAGTGTAACCAAAAGTGATGTAATAGTTGCACAATGGAAATAGCATAAGCTTTCTAACTCTGCACCTCACCAACATTTATTTATTTATTTATTTATTTATTTATTTATTTATTTATTTATTGCAGTACTGGGGGTTGAGTCCAGGGCCTCACACTTGCATGCTTTGCAAGTGCTGTACCACTGATCTGCACCCTCAGCCGTTTCTTTTTCTTTTTCTTTTTTTCTTTTTGAGACAGGGTGTTAATAAATTACACAGACTACCTCTGGTCTCAAACTTGTGATCCTTCTACCTCCAGCTCCCAAGTTGCTGAGATGACAGGCATGTGCCACCGTGCCTGGCATTCAGCAACATCTATTAATAAAGGGAAAAATTTTGTGATATTTTAAAAAAGTATCTCCATGGGCTTCTCCAAAGCCAACGACTCGGTTTCAAGCGTGACCTTTTCAAGAAAGCAAGGAAGAAGCTGTATGAACCTTTCTGAGCATAGTGTCATTTCTGGTAGGGTGATACTGCCATTATAAGAGCACCCAGATTCAAGGAGAGGGCATGCCAACTCGACTGCTCAAAGGGATGAGTGTTTAAGAGTAACTTATGGCAGAAATGTGCCCACATTTAGAAACTACATTCGACAATTGGCATTGAAAATTCTCTTTATCAAGAGCGATAATTAAGTGCTTTGCATTTGCCAGTGATGGTAATGCTCTTTGGACAGCAAGTATGCACAAGTACAATTAAATAGAGCTTTGCCATCCATTCAGTTGAGCTTTACATAAGGAAATGACAGCAGCAGTTGCCACAGACAATCTAGGGTTGATTTTATGTTCAACTTAAACATTCTGTTATAAAATCAAGTTCTCCCTGGGTACACATCTAGCAGCATATATATTTTAATAGCATCTAGTTGAAGTTTGCAAGTTTGCAGTGCATGCGCTACTTCTTTAAGGAATATGCCTGGTGGACTTTAAGAATTTTGTTTCTACAAATGTTACTGAAAAGTATGATTTTTTTTAGGGTGCCACTGAATGGATTTGCAACTGATTTCATTATGCCCTGCTCAGCACCCGACACACGGCCTTGCACACCTGGATGCTTAATAATGTGATTCAGTGATGAATTCCTATTATAAAACTTCATGGAATTCAAACATTTCACTCCATGATTTGGGTTATGGAATTGGATTGTAGTCTTTTTCCACTTTTATTCATTTAATAAATATTTATTGAGGCTTCCCAAGGTCATAATTTTTAATTTATGGGCTTTGGGAACAGAACAGAGGGAAATGAATAAGTTCCTGATCACTTAGTTGAAGTTATACAAAGTCCAGAGCATATGATGCAATTTAAATCTATTCATTCAACTTGAATATTTACAAAGCTGTGCATGAAGGCCATGCCTTTGTCCTTTATGAGGAGAGACAGTATGCTTATGTCACTTTGGTATACAAGACAATTATACAAGTGGTCAATTCAGCAAGCACTGGCCCACAGTAGCTCAATGTCTCTTATAAATATTCTTCTAGCTCCACCTCAGGGGGTCTGTTTTGTTATTCTACCCACAACCATATTTTCTGTGTGTATTTTTAAGTTCTGAAATGCATTTTTAGAATATAAAATTATTGTAATTACTTGGAGAACTTCAATTTGTCTTTCATTTATCTTCTAAAAATAGAGTAGAGCAGTGAACTGAAACCTAAGATTACTTATGAGAGAAGCTTTTGTGTATTAAAATAGCTACTTTCCTCACTATTTTAAACAGATATTTCTCCACATGTAACATAGAAATAAGTCCTGCTTGAATCACTGAAGTGACAGGACTGTTATAAGTTATTCTGTCTTCAATGGTTGATTTTCTGGACCATGTACCTGGTTCTACATAGAGTATGAAACTGAAAATAATAAAATTATATTTTTAGCTACAATTTAAATATTTGGATGCTTTCCATATCATACAGAAGCTGTCAATCTATATTGTACTGCTATGATAGAACAACAGAAACAGTAATTTTTCAAAAAACAGATTTATTTCCTATACATTTGTAGGATAGGTAGTCCAAGGTCAAAGCAGGTATCTGTGAGAAGAGAAGAGGAGAGCAGAGAGGAGTGGAGAGGAGACAGGATAATAGAGAAAGGAGAAGAGACAGGAGAGAGGAAAGAGAATTAATAGGGGGCTGAATTTGCTTTTACATAAATCTCGTGACAGCAACAGTAATTCATTAATGAGGGCAAGACTGTCATGACCCAATCATATTTTAAAAGTCTCCTCTCTCTCAACACTATTGTATTTGGGATTAAACCTAGGTTACAGGACCTTTGGGTAGTATGTTTAAACCATAGATAGTTCCCTTTTCCCCATTCCCCAAGTCAAATTTATATACTAAATATGCTACAAAGGATTTTTCTCTCCTATTACCAGCATCTTTTTTTCAAATGAAAAACATTAATACACTACGTGTCATTACTTGTTTTCTTTACCATATATTGTGCTAAATAAACATTATCTTTCATATCTGGCAATACGGGTACTGCTGAGTGACAATTCTGTATCCTTTAAATGTGCATTGCAACTTAAATGGCCTCGTAATCTTTTAATGAGAGCATATTTATGCAGTCAGAGGTTAAGTGAGATAAATATTCCTTTTCCTGGGTTGTAATGATCTCTCCTATTAATTCAAATACGTTTTTTCACTTTTGCAACTTACTTCAATTGCCTTCACATAAAAATCTAAACTGTGTTTGATTTTGTCATGATCCACATCAACTTGAAACGATGGGATTTGTGCTTGGATTTTATGGTTTAATTAATTTGTCCCTGAAACGTGTTAGCTATTGATGTTTGTGTTGCGATTGCTTTGTACTGAGTTGCCTACTGCTGCAGTGCACAACCACCATGAACTAGCAAGGTTTTCCTTTGAAATTTCTCTAAACTACTTAATATTTTCTGATAAATAATTACAATTATTAGGAAATATTACAAATCATTCACTTTGTGTATAAATTCTGTATAAATAACATTTCTTCAATTTAAAGTATTCTAACTTTTAGGCAACAATTTCATGTTTTTTTTGGTTCTAAAACCTCTCAAACAGTCCAATAATCTTCCATGTTTCCTGCTGCCTTTATCTTAGCCTTTGGTTCCATGAGCGAATAAATAACTTACTTATGTTTAAGGGATATAGAAGATAGTGGTGGTTTCTTTTGTCTCAGCTGAGTTCATCAACAAGTTCTCGAAAAGATACAGTCTAGTGAACTGCAGCAATTAGGGTTGCCATGAGTTGTGAAGTTGGGGAAAATGTTTACTTTAGCTAGGGTGGTATTCATTAAATTGTTTTATCCATAGTTGTGACACCCAGCTTAATTATAAATATGTATTTCAACCAAACACAAACCCTCTAAATATTAACATATCAAAACCACATCCAAACCTGAATCCAGTTTTTCATGGGTTTGAAGCCTTGATTTAAGATGTTGAATAACTTCCTTTTCATCAAAATTATGTCCTCAAGAGCCACACCTAGAATAGACATCCTCAGTTATGTTATCTCTATGCTTTAGGTCCGAAGTCATGTTGACGTGTTTAGAATGTTGTTATTCTTTCCCCCTATAGATAAGTGATAAAATTGAGGTTGTGGATGGGCATAAGCAAGAGGACAAAGAAGGATAAATGGAAGCTGCTGTTGCAAATATAATCGCTGCAGTTTTGAATAACTAGAATGTTGCCAGGAACAACACAAGAAGAATGTAAGCAAAGGCAAGGAAAATGATCAGTGTTTCAAGTTAGTCTGAGGGAACAACTCTGAGCTGGAGGTTAATGCATTCAAGTTTATTAGGAAATGACCCTGGTAAGACTAATGAAAAGGAACCAGATAGGGAACAGGGAAATTTGAACTAAGTTAACTGTCCCAGTGAAGGCCCTGGTTGGCCCTACAGAGAACTCTGAGCTGGGGCAGGTCTTCAGCATTTTCCTAACTTGGGGGAAAGTATTCAGGCCTTTATAACCCAGCATTCCTCCTCAGCCATCATCATAGGCTTCTCTTGCAAATAGGTGTGACCTTTAATGAAGCAAGTTTTTTGAGACAAAGTAATTTCCAAAGAGGAAAAACACATGATTGGTATTTGCCAGTGGCACCCAAAGCAGCTGGAGGAACCGTCGCCAATCTGGAAGGGGGGTGTACTTGGTACAACACTATGCTCACTTGCTGAACTGTTTGGATCCACTTTTCCTGTATGACTCTGGAGGAGTCTTTCTGGGATCCCAGTAGGCTTCTATATTTGGGACACTTATGAAGGTTACTGGCACAGGGTATACACATTCCTGGAGTGGATTGGGCTTCAACTACTTACGTGATTAGTGATGTGATTTATTGCTTCAAATTAAAACTCTGAGTCCTTTGGAGAAAAAAAAATCTTACAAAGGTGATGGCAGAGCCCTAAACAAAGTCCTTAGAATGGATTCCTTTAAACATGAAGCTCTATGGACTACTCTGGTTAAGTGCACATGAAGGTAACTCGACACATTTATTGCATCTTTCTCTTTTATTATCTATTCTCGACTTGTCGAACTCTCAGCCAAGACTTCCTCTGGTCTTGAAGGATTATCTAGTAGTTGAGCAGACCTTCATATCTGAAGGGTCCAAGTCCCGGTCATCACCATATCACCATTGGTGTATTAGCCCATTTATCATCAATATTTGTTGACACCATAACAAGAGGATCACTTATCATTACACCAAATGCTTCTTTTCCTTCACTGTGTTATAGCAGCAATATTTCCTCCTGATGATGAGATTCACCAACCACTGCCTTGATAATATCTCCTTTTCTTTTCTTTTTTCTTTCTTTCTTTCTTTTTTTTTTTTTTTTTGGTACCAGGGGTTGAACCCAAGGCCTTGCGTTTGTATACTTTGCAAGTGCTGGACCACTGACCTGCACCCCCAGCCCATTGTTTCAGTTTTTTTTAATGGAAATTTTTAATGTACATCTTAATGTGATTCATTTTGACATGCTTTTCATTGTGACATTCCCATATATGCATTTTGATAAACATTATTCATATAGGTTACCCCTTACCCTTCCCTATGCTTCCCCCCCTCCCACCCTTCCCATCTAAGTTTCCCATCCAAATCTTCTCTATCTTTTACTTAGTAGTATTTTTCTATATGTCCTTGGGTTCCAGTTCTGTTCAAGA
>VMDO01025330.1:0-28407 GCA_007922755.1 Pedetes capensis
TCATGTTTGGAAGAGTGGCAGGTCAACGGAAAAGAGGAAAACCCTCCACCAGATGGATTAACACAGTGTCTGCAACAATGGGCTTAAACATAAATAAGATGGTTTGCCTGGCACAGAATCGGCAAGTGTTTCGATCTGCTGTACATAGGGTCGCTATGAGTCGGACTCGACTCGACGGCACCTAACAACAACAACAAATATATTTTATTGTAAACATGTTCAGAATTATATTTGTAAAGATCAACATTAACTCTATTGTACAAACCACAATAAGTGCACACAAATTTTCAAATACTACTGGATATACTTTGCTCATTTTGGATTTATTTGAAGATTCTACCTCACATCATTTATAGACACCATAACAGAATATTCTTTCAGATATTTGTTTAATAAATTATTTCTTGAGAATATTTTCCTTATCTAGATAGCACTTACAGATTAACAAATATAAACGAGCTATGTTTACTAGCTATGTGATTAGAAGCAATCACGTTCAAAATGCCTACATTTGCTTTTCAAATCTTTCAACAAACATCTAATGAGCATTCAGCATGTGTTAGATACTGTATTTAGGTCTAACTAATAAAAGTATATATTAGGCAAAAGGCATTTTATTTGCTGTAGATGGAGAAAGAAAACTAATTAATTTAAAATAAAATTCAAACAAAAATTGTATTTATCTTTTTCCACTTAGTCCACTCAAAATTTGAGCACTGATATTTTATTTTAGTTATTGTTGTTAGGTGCCGTCAAGTCAGTATCCAACTCATAGCGACCCTCACAGGGTTTTCAATGGCTGACTGTTTCGGGATTGCCTTGGGCGTGGATTGCCAGGCCCTTCTCCCATTTTTGTGGGGCTGGGAATTGAACTCGGGACCTCAGAGACTGCAGCACAGCGCTCTACCAACTGAGCTAACTCCCAGCCCTATTTTGTTTTAAGTGTATTATATTTTAGAACTCACTGATGCTGAAAGATATATAAATTTAGTAAATCTTATAGGATAAATAAGCATTTAATAATCTGATATACTTTGCACTTAAATACCTGTGGTTTTGTTTTTGTTTTTCATTACATGAAAATGTCTTTTGTAATCATTTTCTTAGTTCTAATGCCTTAAAGGCATGGTTCTTTTACAATGAAATTGAGGACAGTAGAATGGCAACCACAGAGACACAGGAATGAAAAAGTAATATTTTTCTGGTAAAAGTTATAGTTTTAGGATAGTATCTAAAGCACATTTGTACTTTTATCATTTAAATAATCTATTCAAATTATAAATTAAATATTGGTAAGAAACTTAGAATATGTAAGTCTGGTTGGGACAGAAAAAATAGGTTTTGTGTCCTAAATTCTCTCCTTTTATTAATCTACAATCAATAGGACAGATACTTTCTCTATTCCTTATTTTAGCGTTTGTGTATATACACACACATACATACACAACGAAACAGAATCACATTTTACGTAGAAGCATAAAACCTGGTATGTAGGAAACTAATATGTTTGCTTATTCTTTCACTCACTTATTCATTTATAGCACTGGTTAAAAAAATCATCCAATCCTCAAATATGTAAAGCATAAAATATAGTCAAACAACTATTGCTTTGCATTTAAAAACCAAGAATTCTACTACTTACCTTTTCCTGATAATGAATCACGGCGGTTCTGCAGATAGTACAATAGCTGTTCTACCTCATTTAGTTTTGAGGGATGAATGAGTTTACATTCTTCAACCACTTTCCTTGCCAGGGAAGTTATATCTGTGTTAGCGTTGAGACTCTTCAGACGAATGCTGCAAGTATATCCAAATTTCCAACTCAGACATTATAAAAGTATGACAGATTAAAATAATCTACAGACTATAAATAGAGTCTATATGTATCTTGCCATACATATATGTTGTTAGGTACTGTCAAGTCGGGTTGGATTCATAGTGACTATATGTACAACAGAACAAAACTCCCCAACACTGTGCCATGCCCAGAACTATGTCAGTGCTTCTCTGCTATTCATAGGGTTCTCAATGGCTCACTGTTTTGGGATTGTTTTGGGAGTGGGTCAAAATTTTTTATGGAGGGAAGAGGGTTGAAGGAGAATACTAGGCAATCTCAAACCTTTTCTACTTCCACAAAACTATGGAAGGAAGGTGAAATAATCACCAGCACAACTGCAAGCTAGTGAGAAAGGCCAGTTTCAAGGGACTCTCAAAAATACGGAAAGCATGTAAGATACGGGGAAATCTAAGACCCATCTCTTGAGTCAGAAAAATCTTGCCTTATTACTAATATTTTTCAGAAGCCTAGGTTTTTCAAGAGATGATTCAAGGTCTGGGCCCCATTTGGGAATTTCCAAAAGTCATTTTATTTCCTGCAATTTCAGAAAGAAAGGAAGAACAAAACTTCCCCTAAGACCTAAATTTTCTAAATTAAACCAAAAAGTCCCACAGGAACATATCTTTTATGATTGATTTCACAACTTGATTGATACAAAAATCTCATTTTCTCAGGAACAAATACATTCCCAATTTATACTTTAATGTAGTCTCTCCTTCAGTAAATTATGCATAGAAGAATGGTATAATCAATTATCTATGAAGATTAAAATAATATCAGACTTGTATAAAGTGTGTATAAGGTTAAGGTAAACACCACAACTTTATTAGTAGAGTGGGAAAAAAGGGGGAGAACAGATAGAAAAAAAACTACAAGCATAGCTAAAATAAAAAATATATATATTAGCAATAATACCAAAAGCTGGCAATAATGTAAATGGACTAGATCACTTATCTAATACTGCTGAGAATATAAAAAGGTAGATCACTATAGAAAAAAGTTTGGACTTAAATCAAAATCGGGATCCACATATATAAAGATTCTCACAAAAAGACACAGAAGTAGAAACGAGATCATGGGGGGATGGGGAGGAGGGTCATGAGAAGGTAAGGGAGAAGTTATGTGAGCAATGTACAATGAAATGCATTTATGGAAATGTCACAATGAAACCCATGTCATTATGAAACCCAGTAAGTTGTACACTAAACATTTCTAATAAAAAAATAAATAAACAAAACATGGAAAAATCTCTGGTAAGCCGAGACAGTTATCTAACTTTCATTTTGAAAATTGAAAAAAAAAAAAAAAGACTTACATTTTTTGGCATTCCTTTCGCTCTCCCAACATGGGATCCCCCATTTCTCCAAGAATAGTAGCTTCCACTTCATACTGAACAATGAGTGCTTTTTCTGATGGATGTACATCAATACTCCCTCCTTTAACTTTCCTATAGTACAAAATAAAAAAGAGACAACCAGATTTAAAACTCACAAAATGTCCATGGTTCTTACCTAGTACTAGTTCTAAGGTATGTGGACTGAGTTAATATATGACTTTGAATCAGATTTGCTCTAGGCTTGGGACAAGAAATAACTCCTTTTCTCCAACTCTGTGCTATATATATATATATATGTAATTCCTAGTCCTGAAGAAAGTACCTTCATGAACAGTGTTACCTTATTCAAAGAATCATGCATAAAAACAGGGAAATGAAACACAAGCAATTAAGATGGTTTTGAAAAGAAATCACCTCAATTAAAAGCCAGCTCTTCAATACCAATGACAGCTGCCTCCAAATGTATATTTTTTTAAAAAGTCACCCTGCCAAACAATTATTCCACTAACTAGATCACAGAATGATGTGAATAAATTGTATAAATTATAATATCGTTGCTGTTAGGTGCAATCGGGTCCGGTCCGACTCCTAGTGACACTACATGCAACAAAAGGAAAGAGGTACTGTATCTGACAGTGCTTCTCTACTATCCACAGGGTTTTCGATGGCTGATTGTTTCAGAGTGGGATGCTGGGCCCTTCTCCCATTTTTGTAGTGCTGGGGATCTAACCCAGGAGCTCAGATCATGCACAGCAAGCACTCCAGCAATTGAGCTAAATCCTAACCAAAATTATAATACAGTATGTATTTATTGAATTGTACCACTGATATCTAAATAAAATCACTCTTCAATCACACTCAAATTATAAGTATCTACAGGTTATGCATATTCTTTTTTTTTTTTTTGGAACAAGACACTAACATTTTTATTCCCTTCAGTGACTCTGACTTTTTTCTAAATAGCATAAATGAAACAGACTCATTGTAGAAAATTTTTTAAAAATTAAAAAGTGAAACACATTCACTGTAGAGCACTTGTTAAAAACAAAAAGGAATACAAAATCATCTAAGCCCCACAGTAGAATTCTAAATAGCAGAGAATACCACAATTAAAAAAGAAAACAAATAAATAAAACTTAAGCAGATTCACAAAAGGATACATATATATGCTTAAATGGATAACTACAGTCTAGTCTTATCAACATAATTTAAAATGTTCATACTATAGTATTTAAAAACATTACTAAGCTTCATTTACTAGAGTGTGCCAAACAGTGCATCCATACTGTATAAGGTTATTTTACATCTTGGGATGTTTTGAAACAATTGTATAATTTGATTTGAACAAACATTAGAAATTCTCCTAAGGTGTGTTTTTTACTTGGCCATGATCCATATTTGCTTCGATACTATGCCAATGTTCCCTCTCTCTTATTATGACTATCAAGAAAATATTACAATGTCATTGGGGAAGCATAGGGGAGGGTAAGGGGTAACCTATATGAATAATGTTTATCAAAATGCATATATGAAAATTGTCACAATGAAAAGCATGTCAAAATGAATCACATTATGATGTACATTAAAAATTTCTAAAAAAAAAACAAAAAAACCCTATGAGGGTTGCTGTGAGTCGGACACGACTCGACAGCACCTAACAACAGCAACAACAATTTTTAGAAATTGAGAGAAGATATCAAGAAAGGACTATGAGAGGAGATGAGAGGAGGGCAAGGAGACCCCTCCTGTGGGAAGACGGGAGAAAATTAGACCTGGTGAATACAAATTGCCCAGTTCCCAGCTGTAAATTGATACATTCCTATCCCAGGATTCCAGAGGACCTTTGAAAAAACTGTAGGCAGATGTATTAAGAACATAAAAGCAGGTCCCCCAAAATGTTATCAATTGTCTTTGATCTTAGTCTCAAATGTTCCTTTGTGGTTTTAAATCTCTCCCAGTTTCAGCTGTATGTTTTCAGTCTTTCTTTGTCCTTTAAGAATTCCCATGGGGATATAATTACTGCCAATTTAAGACACTGCTACAGATAACTTCACTTATAAGTAAACTCCGACTCCTGGGACCCAAGATAATCGATGTCACTATGAATGTCACTATAACCTTTGAGGGGCCAAAGATAGAAATGACAAGGTTATACATATTCTATAGTCACCTATCTCAAATTATAGTTTCAGTGGTAATTTCCATAGACAGGTCAGGTACATTCTTTCCTTAAGCTCCTGTAGTTACAAAGTGAATTCTTAACTGCAACAAACCAATGATGAATTAATAACTACTTGTCATTTGGCCATTAAAGTGATTCAATAAGACATACTAGAAGAGATTAGACAATGGAAACAAGCATAATTTCCAACTCTTAGTCAAAGCTAAAAGACTCCACTAGAATCTGGAGCCTTAGTACAACTATGATTAACAGTACAGTGTAGAGATAGGGTAGTAAATTAAATACAGTAGTCAACCCCTTGTCCAGAGGTCATATGGTCCTAGACCTTCAGTGCATCCCTGAAACTGCAGGGAGTACCAAACCCTACTATAATTTAATGCTTTTTCCATTTAACTGAGTACTTAGCAAGCGCTGTAGCAATGATTTTGCAGTTTGTGGTGTGACAGCAAAACTAAGATGAATTTTTTTTCTTTTTCACAATTTCATGGATTAAAGATTCATTCTTACCATGGATTTTACAACCTCAGCATATGTTTTTTTCCTTTCCTTATTAAGTAAGGAACTTTCACCTTTTTACTTAGAAGCATCATCATACAGCTCCTCTATCCCATATCTGGATTGTCAGCATTACTACTCTTACCTTTGGGGATATTACTATGTAAAGTATGGGTTACTTGAAAACAAGCACTAAGAGTTGACGTGATGAAGTAGACAGCCATGAAGTGACTGATGTGGGTAACACATAGTGTGGATACGCTGGACAAAGGAGTAATTCACTTCCCATGCCTAGGATAGCTTGAAACTTCATCACACTACTCAGAAGGGCATACAGCTTATGAATTATTCATTTCTGGAATCTTCTATTTAATATTTTCAGATCATGGTTGGCCAGAGGAAAATGAAACCAAAGAATGCAAAACTATGGATAACAGGGAAGTACTGTACACCAAAATATAGTCTACGTTGGTCAGCAGCTAAAGTGATTTTAAGACCTACAGAAAGAAAAAGCTTGTAAGGAATGAAATCAGTTAGAAACCAGATGTAGAAATATATTAAACACAAAGGTACAAATTCTAAAAGGTAAGATAAATGGATATAAGTTTAAGTCAGCAGTCCAAAGCTAAAGATCACAGAAATCAAAAGAACTAAGGAGAGCTAAAAAAGCAAACATAATATAGGACTACAGCATCTATATTAATGATAAAGCAAAGTAGTTATTTGCTTTCTGAAGAGACTGAAAACAATTCCAGCATTGGAATCCATACATAAGGGGGAGGAAACTGTATCCACTTAAGGGAAGAGAAATAAGGATTAAATATAAGTGCAGATCCTAAGAGTTCTTCCCTCCTACCACAACTTTCCAAGTGAGTCTTCCACATAGCAGACAGAAAAAGCGTAACTCTTATTCTCTAGGATCTGATATATTGCTTTTCCCCAAAGAAATGAAATAATTCAAAAACACCTCACCATTCCTTTTGAGGTTTTAACTGCCTTTTAGTGTGTGTTAGAGAAAGAAGTTAATTAAAGTGCATTTATTTGCCACAAAACAACTTATGTTTCTTAGAGGAAAAATAAAAGAAACAGCAAAGAGAAAAAAATAAACTCAAAAACCTAGAAGGAATAACTTGTTGCCATTTTAACACTTATACATTTAGATATTTTTCTATCTGTATATAAATAATATACAGAGTGATAACACTGCATAGAAGAGACATAGGGTAGCAACCTAGTAAGGGTGAAACTGTTTGAATAGCACTTTACATAGAATTGATAAAAGCACTGTCAACATTAATATAGGGATCTAATATTGTGGGATGCGTAATACCCTCCTGGTTCACCTTGGCACTGCCATTGTATATAAAATACATATAAACTATGCTCATATTATACATACTATTTAGCAATACACTATGAAACTTACTGTATATTGGTTTTAAGGGACTATTTTGCCTTTAGAACTTCATACACTCACATTCTGTTTGTTGAGTACCTTATTCCATTATTTCTAACTAATGTTGAATAAAATTTTGAGGATTTCTTTATAGAGCATTCAAGACTATTGTAGGATACTTGATTTACAAAGTAATTCTTTAAAGGTTCAAAACATTTTGCAATTTAGCTACTCTATCACAACCACAGTTTCAAATTCTACTTTGGAAAAATACCCTAGCTTGTTTGGATATGGTTACAAATTATGTCCACTTGTAATGTATAACAAGTCTATTTATGCTACTGATTGTTGGTTAATAAGAGAATCATTTTTATCCATCAAGATGCACCTCAGCAAAATCTATAGTATAACTACAAAATGAATAATTTTATCTTAAATGCTGAACTTTCAAACTGAATTTAATACAGCATCCACAATGATGTCAGATGTTTAATTATTGAGATAATTAGCTTCCAAATGCTTTACCTGGACTCTGTTAATTAAATGAAAAAATTTAAGCTATGATTGGAGTTAAATGATTTTCTATTTGAAGTATCCTATGACAATGGTGCCTGCAGCCCTATCCCTGTGGCATCAGATCTTAGAAGCTAAGCAGGATTCGGCCTGGTTAGTACTTGGATGGGAGACTGCCTGGGAACACCAGGTGCTGTAGGCTTGGGAGAAGGACCTGGCAACCCCCTCCCAAAAATCAATCCGCCATTGAAAACCCCATGAACAGCAGAGAAGCACTGACAATAGTGTTTCGTCTGTTGTACACAGGGTCGCTATGAGTCGGATACCAACTCGAAGGCACCTAACAACAACAACATGACAATGGTATTAAATTGATATCGTTTAACTGTTTGCAGATTTCTTCTGCTGATGAAGTCTTCTCAATAACAACTCTGCTTCACTTTGTTTTTATACATACACAAGAAAACGGTCCCAAAAAGTGCCTAGTTATTTTACAAATACAGTTGGTGGTCTTTTTTCCCCCCGCAGTACTTGGGGTTGAACCCAAGGCTTCACACATGCTTTACAAGCACTCAACCACTGAGCTGCACTCCCAGCCCTTTCTTATTTTTATTTTTTATTTTTTTGTCTTGAGACAGAGTCTTGCTTAGTTACACAGGCTGCCTCTGGCCCCAAAACTGTGATCCTCCTGCCTCTGACTCCTGAGTTGCTAGGATTATCGGTGTGAGCCATGGCACCCAGCTGTGGGTTTTGTTTTTTTTAAATCTCAATGAAAAGTGATGGTTCGTTATAGTAATATAAAATATATCTTCTATAATGGCATGTACTAAATTGTCATCTTTGGGTGAAGTTTTCTTGATCATTAACTTCTGAAGTTTATGTTTATAAAGTTTATGAAGATTATGTTTCCAGACCTCCTGTGTTTGGTGATATCATTATTACTGCTAACATATGTCATACATGCTCATGAACATGTGTTGCACAGTCATCATCAATTTTCTTGAGAAATAAAAATGCAGTCCTTAGCTTTTCATTAAACAGGTATTTTGTGAAAACTTATTGCTGTCAAAAGGATTTATTATTCTAAAATAAAATTGTATCATACAATAAATGAATACTTGTAGATTTGCAACTAAGCAACAAAGCACAAATCCACTGTAGGAAGTGTTTACTCTCTATACGGTCTCTGGTAAGATTGTTCAGCACTTATTTTCTGCATAGGGGAACTCTAATTCAGGCTTGGTGGGACACATCCAGAATTCTAGCACTGAAAAACCTGAGAGAGGAAGTTCAAGGCCAGCCTGGGCTACATTTGAGATCTTGTATCAAAAAAGAAAAGAAAGAAAAGAAAAGAAAAGAAAAGAAAGAGAGAGAGAGAGAGAGTGAGAGAGAGAGAGAGAGAAAGGACGGAGGGAGGGAAAACAAAAGGAAATCTATTTATTGCTGATATGTCTCACATTCTGCTAGAATAATCATGGCAGAAGCTGAAAACACAAAATAGAAATCTACCAAATACATACCAGCTTATTTTAGTGCAATTCCTAATGATACCTCATTTAAACATAACTGGTGACCTATGGGTCTAACACCAGAGTGATGTATTTGTGTTTGCCCTATACATGCTAATTCTGTTTATAAATATATTAATAAATATATATTTTGAAACCAAAACAGACAAAATAATTCAAGAAATGTTTAAACTAAAGCATAAAGCTATTTGCAACAAAAAGAAATAGCTATAAATCTTTAAAAAGGATATGGGTCTGAGTGACCTGATGTGGCTGGTCATGTATAGGGTATATCACCAGTTAAGTGTTAAAAAATAAATTACCAGTTAAGTGTTAAAAAATAAGAAACTGGGAGAAATGCTAAATCAGACATGACTGGGGGCAAGAGCTGAAAATGGGACTGTTTAGGATAAAGCAGTCAAAATGATGATCCTAAGCAAATCTGGTCATTTCTTGCCTAATAAAAGCTGCTCTCCAGTAATTGTTTATTTGTCCATTACAAAACATGAGCAAATATCTCAAGTTAAAAACCAAGAGGGAAATAAAAGCTCTACCTTGATCCCGGGCTGGGGTTTAGCTTGGTTGAGAGTGCTGCTTTGTGCTCTTTGACCCCTGGGTTCTATCTCCAGCACTGCATAAATGGGAGAATGACCTGGCAGCCCACCCCCGGAACAGGCCCCAAACAATCAACCATTGAAAATCCTATGAACAGCAGAGAAGTGAGGACATAGTGCTGGACATGGAGCACTGGTGCTGAGTCAATGAGTGTTTCAGTCGGTTGAACATACCTAACCAGATGGCATCTAAAAACAACCACCACCACTACCTTGATCCAACAAAACCATCCATCAACACTTTTCACTGCCTTCAAAACTCCTTTCATTTTTGATAGTTGCTTTACTTATTCTATTTACCTGTAAACCCATTCCAATATGTTTTTGGCTCCCACTCTACCCCTACTCTGTGGAAAAAGTTCTAGTCAAGGCCATCAATTTCCTTTACTTTGCTAATATGGTTAAAGTTGTGATCTTCATATTTTGCTCTTCAATTTACATCTTAATTGTTTGTGTGTTTTGCAGGGTTAGAAATATTAACTTTTTTCCATAAAAATAATCAATTGTATCAGCACTTTTTACAATCTCTCTCAAGTGTTTTGTTGTTATTTCATGGTTTTTGTTTTGTTTTGTTTTGTTTTTTCAGTGCTGGGGATAAAACCCAAGGCTTTGAGCATGCTAGGCAAGGGCTTCACCACTGAGCTACATTCCTAACCTGTGTTGTTGTTTTGATACAAGTCATAAGTACATTTTGCATCTGGAACAAGGATGTACCCATACACATAGGTGAAACAAACATTTCATGAAATAATGTCTGCTTTTACCATGTGAAATGCATTCTGCGCTATTACTCTATTTTCTTCATAAACAGTTGTACAGCTTGTGAATAGCATCAGTTTTACTTCTTTTCTTCCTATCTTTAGATTTTATCTTTTTCTTATCTTATTACTTGTTCAGCACCCCTAAGAAACATTGAGATGGTTATGTTAGGCATCCCTGGCTCATTCATGATGTTAAAGGAAAGGCTTCTGAAATTTCTTCACTATATATAGTTAAATCATAATTTCTTTTAATTTCTAATTTGAAATTTTTTTCCTTATGTTATGAATATCTACTGTGTATCTACTGGATGACCATACTTCCATATTTTGATTATTTCTAAAATAATCTTTTGGATTATTTGGTCTTTTTGAAATCCATTTTAATTTATTTATTGGCTGCTTTAATCATACATTTTAAAATTATTTTCAGTGATTAGTATGAGGAAAAATAATGTTTTAGTTAACTTTTATCACAAGGTACCTAGAAATATGATAGTTCTTCACAAAATTTTAGGTCCACTGCCTGTGCCAATCTTTGATGTTGGCACAGGCAATGTTGCTGTTGACATATAACAGCAACAACAACAAAAAACAGGCCGAAAAGCCTAGGAGAAAATTCTAAGGAGTAAGACTTTTGGCAGGGAATAGAAATTTTGAAAAGTTATTGTATAGAAAGAGGAATCTAGAAGCCCATGAAACTTGAAATGGAGACCATAAAATTTTATTTCTATATGGCCTTCAGGTGCTGTGCAAACAGGAAGTGAAGACTCAAAGCTGTAAATAACTTAAGTGTTGAAGGAATGTCCAAACACATGGCCAACCTGCAAAGACCATAAGAGTACTTTCTTACTTTTTTTCTCTCTCTCCTTCCCTTCTTTCCTTCTTTCTCTCTCTCCTCTCTTCTCTCTCTTGCTTTCTTGCTTTCTCTCTCCTAGGCACATCATAATACTGAAAATATCCAGTTTTCAAAAAAAAGTGATGAAGCATGCAAAGAAATAAAACTACCGTCCATTCACAGAAGAAAAATGGTTAATAGACACTGTTTGTAATGAAACATGAACATTTACTAAAGAAAGACTTTAAATAAATTTTCCCACATATGTTAGAAACCAGGAAAAAGAAATGAAAGAATCCAGGAAAACAATGCCTCCACAACTAAATATTACCAATAAAAATACATTATGAAAGAGATTCAGATAAAAATACTGGATTTGAAAAGTATGTTGTTGTTGTTAGGTGCCGTCGAGTCAGTATCCGACTCATAGCGACCCTCATAGGGTTTTCACTGGCTGTTTCAGGATTGCCTTGGGAGTGGATTGCCAGGTCCTTCTCCCATCTTTGTGGGGCTGGGAATTGAACTCGGGTCCTCAGAGACTGCAGCGCAGTGCTCTATCAACTGAGCTAAATCCCAGCCCCTTGAAAAGTATAGTAACTGAAATAAACAATTACCACAGAGGAGTTCAACAGCATATTTGTCATCAAACTTGAAGATAGGTCAAATGAAATTAGCCTGTCTGAGACATAGAAAGAACAAGCAGCAGCAAAAAACAGGAGCAAAGCCTAAGAGACTTATGGAACACCATCAAGTATACCAATATATGCATGAGAGTGCTGGGCAGAAAAAAGAGAAAGAGATTGAGATATTATTAGAGAAAAAACTTAATGGTTGAAAACAGCCCAAATTTGACAAAAGACATGAATTTATATATCCAAGGAGCTCAATGGACTCCAAAGTACGATAAACTCAAAATGATCCACAATGAGAGACATTATAACTAAACTGTCAAACGACAAAGAGAAATAGCAGGAAAGTGACTCACCATGTACTTGATAAGATCAATAGCCAATTTCTCATGACAGCCAGAAGGCAATGGGATGGCCCATTTAAAGTGCTGAAAGAAAAAACTGCTAACCTGGAATTTTATATCCACAGAAACTAAACCTCAAGAATGGAGGAGAAATGGCCACATTCAGAGATAAATAAAAAGTTAAAATGGTTCATTAGTAGTATACCTGCCCTACAAGAAATGCTAATGGGAGTCCTTCAGCCTGATGTGAAGGATACTAGGCAGTACACGGAAACTAATTAGAAGAAATAAGTGGTGGGACAATAAGTAGTTAATTTGGCTAATTAGACAGTAGAAATGAGTGGTGGGACAATAAGTAGTTAATTTGAGAGTTTAAAGAGAAAAAATGTACAGCTACAGTTAGGATACAAATGTTGGCACAAGATGCTTGTGCTGCCTGTAACTTTGAGACTGATAAGATTGACATGGCCTACAGCCATAGCCCTGTGGCATCTGATCCCATCAGATCTCAGAAGCTAAGCAGGGTCGGGCCTGGTTAGTACTTGGATGGGAGACCGCCTGGGAACATCAGATACTGCAGGCTTGGGAGAAGGACCTGGCAACCCCCTCCCAATAATCCATCTGCCATTGAAAACCCTATGAACAGCAGAGAAGCACTGACAATAGTGTTTCACCTGTTGTACATAGGGTCGCTATGAGTCGGATACCGACTCGAGGGCACCTAACAACAACAACAACAAGATTGACATATTGAATTATTCAAGATGATAGCACAGATGGGAACTGCCAAGCATAAAAAAAGCAGGTGGGGGCTGTTCAAAATGTTTTACACAGGGACAGCTAGACAGACCCCTCCCTTTGGTCAAACAACAACAACAACAACAAAAAAAATACACACACAAAAAAAAAACTCCTCTACCTTGGAGGTTGAAAAAGGAAGAAACTTAGGTGAAAACCCCTAAGGGAAAAAATAAGAGTCCATCCCCATGGACAGTTTGTTTACTCCTCTCTGAGTAGCCTGCTCTCACTCTAAAGGTGTATTTTTCCTTAATTCTTTTTCTGTAATAATTTTTGCTTTTGCTACCATCTGTGTATCCCTTAAACTCTTTTCTGCAATATCATGAAACTGAGGAACTGTTTATGCACCAATAAAACCAAATGAAGACAAAAAGAATACCAGTAGATGTTATTCAACAGTAAGGAAGAATGAAATTATGTCATTTGCAGCAAAATAGATGGAAACGGAGACATCATTTTAAGAGAAATAACCCAAACTCAAAAATACTGTATGTTCTCACATGGAAGTTATATCTACCTTAAAAGAAACATACCCCCCACACAAAATTGTACATCCATAAAATTAGAAAATACAAGTGGTTCCAAACTGTGGGGAGGGGACTAGTGGGATGGAGAGGGTCATAGGGAAGGCAGGAGGGGAAGGAGGAACAAGATAGAGGCATAAAGAGGGAGACAACAAGTGCAAAATATAGCATGAAACTCTATAAAAATACTTTAATGAATCTCACTACACTGTATGGAACTTTAAAAAATCATAGTATACCTCATAAATATCTTCAATTATGATTACATGTTAATCAAAAAGTTTTTGTATAATGTTTAAGGAGATGAAAGTGCCAATAATCCTGATTTAACAATTGTACACTGTACATATGAACTGAATTATCACTGTATAGCCCATAAATATGTACAATTAAAATAGTTGTAAAAAAGAATGCCAGTAAACATAAGTGTACAGGTAAATGCCAGTATTATATTTTGAGTTTGTAATGCCTTTTGTCCTCTATATGACTTTGAAAATGTATAAAATAATTATAAATCTAACTTACAGACATATCCAATATATGATAATAGCAAGATAAAGAGGCAAGATTTGAGATGCATATGAGCAGAGTTTTTATATATTATTGAAGCTAAGTTGGTATCCAAACAAGATTGTTGTAAACTTAGAATGTTAACTATCAACGTCAAGGAAATTACTAAAACACCCTGTGGCATCCGATCCTGTCAGATCTCAGAAGCTAAGAAGGGTCGGGCCTGGTTAGTACCTGGATGGGAGGCCTCCTGGGAATACCAGAAGCTGTAGGCTTGGGAGAAGGACCTGGCAAACCCCTCCCAAAAATCAATCTGCCATTGAAAACCCTATGAACAGCAGAGAAGCACTGACAATAGTGTTTCCCCTGTTGTACATAGGGTCGCTATGAGTCGGATACCGACTCAATGGCACCTAACAACAACAACAACAACAATATGGAAAAGAGAATGAGAATCAAAATAGTACACAACAAAAATCAATAAAACACAAAGGACAGTAATGAAGGAACATTGAGGAAAAAAGACATGACATAAGGAAAACAAATAGGAAAATGTCAGATTAAATCCTTCCTTATCAGTAATTTCTTTAAATATAAATGAATTAGACTCTCATTTAAAGGCACTGACTATCAGAATAGATAATTAAGAACTAACCCATGTATATGCTGTCTACAGGGCAGTCACTTTAGATCCAAAGACATGAACAGGTTCAAAGTAAAAGGATGGACAAAAGATATAGGATACAAATAGCGTTCAAAAGAAAGATGAACCAACTACATACATATCAGATAAAATAGGCTTTAAATTAAAAATTGTTACAAGAAACAAAGGACACCATATATTGACAAAAGAGTCAATCCATCTAGAAAATCTAACAATTATAAATATATGTACCCAATAAAAGAGCCCCAATACATATAAAGCAAAAACTGGTAGAACTGAAAGAAAAAATAAACAGTTCTATAATAATAGTTGGAGACTTAAGGAATTGAATAGTACAAACCTATTAAATATCAGAGACATATAAAGGAATAACATCCCAAAACAAGTGTACATGGAACATTCTTCTAGATAGATCTTACATAACTAAACAAGTCACAAATTTGAAAACACAGAAATTCTCAGAGTATGTTCTTCAACCATAGGTGACTAAAAACAGAGATTAATAACAGTAGGAAAACTAGAAATTCACAAACATTGAAATTAATCCACACCTAAACAACTAGTGAATCAAAGAAGAAATCAAAAGAGTAATCAGAAAATACTTTGAGATGAATACAAATGAAAACACATCAAAACTTAGCAGATGCTACAAAAGTAGTGTTCAGAGGGGAAAATATACTACAAATACCTAATTAAAAAAAGAAGAAAGATTTCAAATAAATAACCTAGTTTTATATCTGAAAGAACTAGAAAAAGAGTAGCAGAAATTAAACTCTAAGCTAGCAGAAGGAAATAACAAAGATAATACCAGAGACAAAAATGGAAACAGAAAAGGAATAGAGAAAATTAATGAAATAAAAACTGGTTCTCTGAAAAGATTAACATAATTGGCAAACATTAAGTTAGGCTGAATAAGAAAAAAGACTCCAATTAATAGAATCAGAAATCAAAGTAGAAAATTACTGCTGACCTCATAAAAAATTTAAAAAGTACAAAATAATAAGAAGCACTGTGTAACAACAAATAAGATAACCTAGATGAAAGGTATAAATTCCTAGAAACATAAATTACCAAAACTGACTAATTTTGAAGAAATGAAACATCTGACTAGAATTATGACAGGATGTCAACTCAGTGATCAAAAACCTCTCAACAAGGACCAAATGGCTTCACTGGTAAAATTTATCAAGTATTTAAAGAATAAACATTAATCCTTCTCAAATTCCTCCAAAAAACAGAAGAGTAAAAACACTTCCTAATTTATTCCATGAGACCACCATTATCCTTACACCAAAGTGAGACAGATACTACAAAACACTATAGACCAATATCCTTTATGCGTATAAAAGTAGCCAGGCACAGTGGCACACACCTGTAATCCTAGTTACTCAGGAAGCAGAGGCAGGAGGATTGCAAGTTCGAGACCAGAGGCAGTCTATGTAACTTAGTAAGACCCTGTCTCAAAAAGTAAAATAATGGGCTGAGGGTGCAGCTCAGTGGTATAGCACTTGCAAAGCATGCAAGTGCAAGGCCCTGAGTTCAAACCGCAGTCCAACAAATATATGTGTGTATGTGTGTGTATATGTATGTATATATGTATATATACATATATATGTATGTATACATATGTGTATATGTATATATATGTTGTTGTTGTTAGGTGCCATGGGGTCGGGTCTGACTCATAGTGACCCACATAGGGTTTTCAATGGCTGTTTCGGGATTGCTTTGGGAGTGGATTGCGAGGCCCTTCTCCCATGTATATATATACATATATATATATATACACACACACACATATATGAAAGCAAATGCCCTCAAAATCATAGTAAATAGTATCCAATAGCAAATTAAATTGTGGAATAAATGAAAACCCTTCTCCTAAGATCAGGAACAAGACAAGAATATACACTTTCATTTTTTCTTTTTTCTTTCTTTTCTTCCCCTCCCTCCCTCCCTTCTTTCCTTTTCTTTCTTCCTCCCTTCCTTTCTTTTCCTTCCCTCTCTCCCTCCCTCCCTTCCTTCCTATTGCAGTGAGTTGAACCTAGGGCCTCATGCATGCTAGCCAAGTGGTCTACTACTGAACTGTACTCACACACCCTTTTTTATATTTTTTATTTTGAGGGTCTCGCTAAATTGCACAGGCTGCCTGTAGCCTTGAACTTGCAATCCTCCTGACTCAGCATTCTGAGTTGCTGGGATTACAAGCATATGCCTCAGCACTGGGGTCACTTTCACCATTTCTATTCAACATAGTACTGGAAATTTGTACCTGAGCTATAAGGCATGAAACAGAAAACAAACAAAAATCCAGGTTGGAAAGAAAAGAGTAAAATTATCTCTATCTGCAGATGACACAATTTTATATGTAGAAAATTCTAAAAACTGCATTAAAAATGTTCTTAGAGCTAATAAAAAAATTCAACAAAGTTATAGATTGTTGTTGTTGTTAGGTGCCGTCCAGTCAGATCTGACTCATAGTGACCCTCATAGGTTTTCAATGGCTGATTGTTTCAGGATTGCTTCGGAAGTGGACTACCACATCTTTCTCCCATTTTTGCTGCGCTGGGTATCAAGTCTGGGTCCTCAGAGAGTGCAGAGTAGCACTCTACCAAATGAACTAAACCCCACATAAGCTGTAGATTAGCACACTAAAAAAATCAATCATATTTCTATAAGCTAAAAATGAAAAAAATCTGAAAGGAAGAAAATAATTCCATTTACAATTAGCATCAAAAAGAATAAAATACTTAAGAGAAATAAGCTGAACCAAGGAGGTACAACATTCATATACTGAAAACTATAAAACACTGTGGAAAGACATTAATGAGAACTAAATAACACTGAGTACAGTGATGCATGCCTGTTATTATAGAGACTTGGAGGTGGAGGCAGAAGGATTGAGAGGTCCAGGCCAGAGGCAGCCTGAGTAACTTACAGAGACCTTTCTCAAGATAATAAGTAAAAAATGGTCTGGAGGTGCAGCTTAGTTGTAAAGCACCCGCAAAGTATATGCAAAGCCCTGGGTTCAATACCCAGAACTGAAAAACAGACAAACAAAAAAACCCAACCACAAAAAAACCCGCCTAAATAAAGTGAAAGACGTGTTCATGGAATGGGTGGTTTAACATATTTAACCATATGAAGATGGTAGGATTTCCCCAATTAATCTACAGATTCAATATAATCCCTACCAAACTCTCAAGAACTGTTTTTTGCAGAAATGGAACCCAACCCTAAAACTCAGATGGAAACACAAAGGACCCTAAATAGCAAATACAACCTAGATAAAGAACAACAAAGTTGTAAGATTGACACTTCCCAATTCAAAACTCACTACAAACATAAAGGAATCAAAATAGGTACTAGCACAAGAGCAGACACAGAGATGAATGGAATAGAACTGAGAGTCCAAGAATAAACCTCTACATTTATGGTCAGGTAATTTTCAACAAGGATGCTCAATCCATTAATGAACAGAAAGACCAATTTCTTTAACAAATGGTGCTCAGACTATTGGATAGCCACATGTAAAGAATAAAGGTGGACCCTTACCACACACTATATATAATAACTAACACAAAAATGGATGAGAAACAAATTTAAGAGCTAAAACTATAAAAATGTTTACAGGAAAAAATGAAGGCAAGTCTTCATGACCTTGGATTTAACAATGGTTTCCGAAACAACGTTATCAAAAGCAAGAGCAAGTAAAAAAAAAAGGCCAGGTGCCAAGATGTACACCTGTAATCCCAGCTACTGGGGAGGCTAAGGCAAGAGGGTTGCAAGTTTAAGGCCAGAGGCAGCCTAAGACCCTGTGGCTCAGGGTACAGCACATGCTTAGCATGCACAAAGCCCGGGGTTCAACCCCTAATACTTAAAAAAAGAGTGGATTTCACCAAATTAGAAACTTCTGACAGTATGAACAGTGAAAAGACAACCCAGAGAACAGAATAAAACATCTGTAAATCACATATCTGATAAGGAGCTAGTATCCACAATATATATATGTTGTTGTTGTTGTTAGGTGCCATCAAGTCGTTATCCAACTCATAGCGACCATCTGTACAACAGGGGAAACACTATTGTCAGTTCCTCTCTGCTGTTCATAGGGTTTTCAATGGCAGACTGATTTTTGGGAGGGGGTTACCAGGTCCTTCTCCCAAGCCTACAACTTCTGGTGTTCCCAGGCGGTCTCCCATCCAGGTACTAACCAGGCCCGACCCTGCTTAGCTTCCGAGATCTGACTGGATCGGATGCCACAGGGCTACAGCTGCAGGCCAATATATATATATATATATGCTTATATATGTGTGTGTGCATGTGTGATATATATACATGTGTGTATATGTGTGTGTGTGTATGTGTGTGTGTGTGTGTGTGTATGTGGCTGGGATTTAGCTCAGTTGGTAGAGTGCTGCTCTGCAGTCTCTGAAGTCCCGGGTTCAATTCCCAGCACCGCAAAACTGGGAGAAGGACCTGGCAATCCACTCCCAAGGCAATCCCGAAAACAATCAGCCATTGAAACCCCTATGAAAGGTCGCTATGAGTGGGATACCGACTCGACGGCACCTAACAACAACTGTGTGTGTGTGTGTGTGTGTGTGTGTGTGTGTAGTCTTTTCCCTAAAGAAAAATAAATGGTCAAGAAGTACATGAAAGAAGATTAATGTCATTAGTAATTTAGGATACTACTTTACACCTACTAGAATAGTAGGAATTATAAAACAAATAAAAAATAAAACAAGATAGTACAAAAACAATAACAGATGTCAGTTAGCATATGGAAAAACTGGAACTTGCATACATTGCTGGTGGGAATGTAAAAGGTGTAGCCACCGTGTAAAATACTTTAGTAATTCCTCAATAAGTTGATCATACAATTACCATATGACCCAGCAATTCTAAGCATAGGTATATACTAAATGATTGAAAATGGGGTTTCAAAAGAAAACTTGTAATGTTCATGGCAATTTTATTCGCAACAGCCAGTTGGCAGAAACAATCCAAATGTCCATCAACCCATGGGTTATGGATAAACAAAATGTCCTACATAAATGAAATATTATTCAGCTCTAAAAAGGAATGAAGTACTCATACATGCTATAACACAAATGGAGCATGACTATACTATGTAGAAAAAATTTGACCCCAAAGCCATATAGTTACTTCATATAACACTTATAATAAATATCAGTATATTATTTCTGATTATATGATGTATAAATTTTATATCACTTGCTAGAATCTAAGTTCCACAAAGGCAGGGAAAAGGATGTCTCATTCCCTAAATATGTTTTATCACCTGGCTAAATGATTCTTACATGGTAGAATCTCAAATAATGAATAAATAAATGAATGCCATTCATTCTTAAAATCCTTCAATACTTCCCCAATATTTTTGCATTAAAGTTTAAACTCTTTACTACAGTTCATAAATTTGATATGATTTGTCCCACATTTCTGTCTACTGTCAGTCTGACTTCATCTAATAATCTATGTTCCAGTTCACTGTTGAGTGCTGAGATACAATGGGAATTAAGACACATACATACTACCTTACCCTTATAAAGTTTATGAACTAGCAGGAAATACAAAAAATAAAGTAGTAAGATGGAGAAAACAAGGTATGAGGTATTAAGAGAACTTAATGGGTATGTCTGACTCTGATTGTAGGGTGGGAAAGGGAAGCTCAAGAACACTTCCTAGGAAAAGTGGTATATAAGCAAAAACAAGAAGATGAGGAGTTAGCAGGGTAAAGAACAGGGCAACATCCAGAAAAACAGGAGGGCATATAAGAACCAAACACCAAAACACATAGGGATCTAAGAGCCATTATTTCTGTTAAATCTAAAATATGGAATTATTGTGCTGCAGGCAAGCAGAGAGAGATAAAGTTGCAAAGGTAGGTAATTTAACTGAAAGAAATGGAAAATCACAAAAGAGTTTTAAGAGGAAGCAAAAAAAAATCACTGTGCAATTGCCTATTTATTTACATATCTCACTGAGGATATATCTGGTTAGTTATTAACAATTCTCAGCACATACTGCATATTTGGTATTTATTCAGTGCTATCAAAGCAAAACACTTATTGGTAGCATAACAAAAAAAGGAAACTGAAGATTTTTGATTCCATAATCTACTACATGTGCAAATATGGTACACACAAAATTAGATATATATATAGAGAGATTAGTGATAGCAGCTCTAACAAAACCACCAAGATTAACTACTAAACACTAGAATGACTCAATGAGATTTAACATACTGCTGTCTTGTTAAAAACAAAAATCTAGCTAGGTGCTGTGATACCTGTAATCCCAGCTACTAGGGAGGCTAAGGCAGGTGGACTGCAAGTTTGAGGCCAGAGGGAAGCTGCGCAACTCAGTGAGAACTTGTCACAATTTAAAAAATAAAAAAGGGCTCGAGTGCAGCTCAGTGGTGGAGAGCTTGCCTGGTGTACGCAAGACCCTAGGTTCAATGCTCCATACTGAAAAACAAACAAAAAGCCCTAAAAACAAAATATAAAAGTAAAAATATTGGTAAAGTAATATGTGTGATCATTATCAAAGGACCTATAATTAAGAAGGCAGTTTCTGACACAAATCATAAACCTTTTCCATCATCCTGCATGCATACATATCAGTTATATAGTTCTAATATGAAAGGATGCAATGAAAATTTTTTTGGTCAAAACTGAGAAATATATTTTCAATCATTCTCCAGATTCGAACCTTATTTTATTTATTTTTTACTTACTTACTTATTTAGGTATTAGGCAGTTCACGCCAGGGTTTCTACTACTAAGCTGCACCCACAGTCCCTTTTTAATGTTTTATCTTGAGATAGAATCTTGCTAAATTACTCAGGCTGCCTCTGGCCTTGAACCTGTGGTCCTCTTGCTTCTGCCTTGGGAGTGGCTGGGATTACAGGTGTGCGCCACCACATCCAGCAGATTCTCACCTTATTGTACTTCAAACATTACCATAACTGGTTCAGTTTTATTTTTTTGTACTCTAGATAATGATTTTAAAAATAAGCAAAAGTTGAGAATTACAAGTCATTATTGTGTGTCTAAGGGTCCATGTTATTGTTGTTGGGTGCCTTTGGGTTGAGTCCAAGTCAGAGTGACCCTAAGTACAACAGAACAACTTTCTGACACTGCCATGTCTGACACTATGTCAGTGCTTTTCTGCTGTCATAGGGTTTTTAAATAGCTGATTGTTTTGTGAGTGGGATGCCAGGTACTTTTTCTTAACTTGCAGCACCTGGTGTTCCCAGGCAGTCGCCCATCCAAGAAGTAACCAGGCTCCACCCTGATTAGCTTCTGAGAGCAGATGGGATGGAATGCCAGGGTGGTATGGCTGTAGACTAAGGGTCCATACTAGTACAATAATGCTAAGAAAAACTACCTCTGACACAAATATATTACATAAAAATCAGCAAATGGTATAATAGCACTTTTCTCTAGAATAATACAATTTAAAATTGAAAGAGAATTCATTTTGTCACAAAAAATTTTGACCAAGGAGTTTAAAGATCAATGTAAGCAAAATTTGGTGAGGAAACACTGGCTATATATTTATTATGCTTACATATTCCTTTTTTTTAAAAGTCTTTACTGATAAAGTCTGGCTATTTGCCAGTTTCAGGGACATTTATATAAAATGAAGAAGACAGGCAATATATTCCTCTGTCTTGCAAAGGCAGTATAATTTTTTATTTTATTTTTTACAACTGTTTGAAAGCTTTGTAAAGAGCCCATTAATGATTGGAAGATCTTTCTGGGATGATCAGAATCCCACCAAGTCATTTAAAATATATTCAATAAACGTATATTATGACTTTAACAATGCCACCACCTAATATGGATGTTTTATCTTTTAAATTACTTTCATATTTTGTCCTTACATCTCTCAGAAGGTAATATTTGATCCACTTTCAGATGAGGACATTGAGTCCAAAAGAATACATGTGCCTTTTGCAGGGTATTTACTGAATCAGCCAACAGAGATTTAACTAAAAATGGAGAATCCAATTAAGATTTTTTTTCTGGATCACTTCTAACTCTTGGTCCAGTGCGAGGTATTCTTTTCATCAGGGGTGATCTCATCTGTAACAGAAGCCAAAGAGTCCCAAAAGATTTCAATTTTCTTCAGAGAGTAATGGATACTCCAAATATTTAAGCTAAAGAAATGACAGCCTGTTTCATGCCAAGCTCTGGATAATTATGAACCTCCTACCAAAAAAAAAAAAAAAATTACGACGTATATGACAAGTCAAATGGATGAAACGAGAGAAGAAAGCAGAAATAGATGGAAAGCCACAGGTCAATCCAGCCTTCCATAAAGTAGAAGCCCCCACTTCGTTCTCTTTCATCATTTCAAGACCCCATACCTGTGAACTCCAAACCCAGCACAGAGCGCTGAGGTACCCAACACTTAATTCCCAGGTTCCCCGAGGACTTTATTGATTAGGAAAAATGGAACCGGGTGTGGGGGACGCGGTTTACCTGCCCATCCCTCCCTGCGCCCTGCGGAACCAGCGTAGCGCACGGTCCAAGTAGGCCACCCGGAGGCTGTCAGGGCCCTGCCAATCAGGCGAGTGCAAAGGCCCGCGCACGCCCGCAGAGGCCCTCGCCCGTCCCAGGACCCCTCGTTCTCTTCCCCTCCTTCCCGCCTCCCACCAGCTCTCCCCAGCGACACTTCGCAGCCAGCCCCGGAACATCTAAGGATGCCTTCGGGGACCCGCGGGGAGGCCAGGACAGAGCCCCGGGGAGGCGTCACCTCTTGAGGTATCTGGCGTCCTCCCCTTGCATGGCGGCGGCGGCGGCGGCGGCGGGGATGCGGGTGGGCGAGAGAGGCCGGCGGGGCTGTTTCCCGGGACTCTGCCAAAGCACCCTCACGCCCCAAAGGCGATGACAGTCCTGAGGCCTGCAAGGCCGGGCAGCTGCGGCGCTGCGGTTACCACGGTGAGAGCGCCGGCTCCTCCCACAGCTCCAGGGCCCTAAAACACTGGGGCTGCCCGGACCCGCCCCAATCCTCCTCTGCCCAGCCCTCCGTAAGGCGCATGCGTCTACTCTGCAGCGCCGGTATGCGCAGGCTCAGTCTGAGGCACTGGACCCGCGACTAATCTGACGCACTGAGGAGGGGCGCGGGAAGGTCTTGGTGCTGATTTGGGTGGCTCTGTGGTCTCTGCCCCCTTGAGGATGGGAATAGGGAAATCTGTTCCAATCGAGAGAACTGGAACTTCAGGTCCTTAGTGTGAAAGGAGGGACGAAAATTGGTCAACTTTTTAATTAACCAGTGCTGGAACAGCCGGCCAGCCTTTGGCTATCTGTAAAGTGAGGTTTCTATTTTGGAGCATTGTGGGAAAGGTACTGCACTGATTACACTGAGAAGTTCTAAATTGTGGAGATAGCCTCACTGTGCTTCAAAATGTATATAATTTGTATCAACGTTGGAAGTGGCAAATCTATCATTTCCACGTTAATCCTAAAGCTAGAGCGCACCCCCTTCCAAATCTTCTGAAATTCCAACTCCTCCACCAATTATCCTTACCTCAAATTTCATTTAGAATTTCTTCTGAGGCAAACAATTTTTGGCAATGTATAAGGAAGAAGAGCTGTTTTTATCAGCAGCAAGTAAATGTCTTCTGTTTTAAGATCAATTCTCATGAACCCAGCTGTCATATCTATGCAAATAACTTACATTCTTTTATTTGATAAATATTAGTTAAGAGCTGCCTTTGTGCCAAACGCCAAAAACAGATTCTAGAGCTAAAAAGAAAGCATTTTCACTCCTCCTCACCTTTAACCTGTCACTTATTTACTGTCTTCCAGTCTTATATTTTCAGTTGTAGTAAGACGTGTACATAGTTGTTCTACCACCGTCTGCAAATGCATTGATACAGTATTATGTTTTATGTGTGAAATAACCATGTTAATACCTTGCATGGAATATTACAGAAACAGTCCATAACCTTCAAAAGATATTTTTTATGTGCCTAACCACACCAGCTACACTATTTCTGTCAATAGTATAATCACTCTTTCAGTCAACAATGAAATTTGGAGCCAACTTTGACTCCTTCCTCTGAGTCATGCTATCCTTAACAACAAAGTTCTATTCTATCTTCCTTCAAGATATTGCTACAACCCAGCTTTTCTTCTCCATTCTCACTTCTGAATACTAGTCTAACCACCTCATACTTGGAACACAGCAATTCTTTCCTAACTGGACTCCTGTTTTCTGTGTTTTCCCAAATGCTCACTTGCAATCTAACACAAAATTTTATAAATTATCACTCATGACACCTTTAACAGTAATATAGCAGGCTAGATTACTTTAAAACCCCCATAATACTTGAAATTAGAAGATGAAAATATACATTAAGTTGCATAGCTAATGTAACAAGGATTCTTGCAATGTAAGCTCCTCAAGCCCAGATAACTTGTCTTCTTCAACTCTGTATCCTGAGAATAGGATCTTGCCCTTGCTGGCACCAAATAAATACTTGGTGTTGAAAAACTGTAAACCTGAGCTTGAAAAAAACAACAGCAGCAGCAACAACAACAACAACAACAACAAAAAAAAAAAAAAAAAAAAAAAAAAAAAAAAAAAAAAAAAAAAAAAAAAAAAAAAAAAAAAAAAAAAAAAAAAAAAAAAAAAAAAAAAAAAAAAAAGAAAGAAAGAAGAAAGAAAAGAAAAAGAAAAAAGAAATGCCCAGAGGCCAGAAGGGAAGACAGAGCTGAAAAACAGACCAATAAGCAGTGAATCTGGAACTGAACCAGAGAAGCTAAGCTGACAGTCTGTGGCAGGAAAAGTTCAGGATGAAATTGGAACATTTTATGCTTACAAGCAAGGAGCTACTCAAAGTCTTAAAACTGTCCAAAAGAGATGCTGATCAATTTGAGACAATGTGAGTATCAAAAAGAATAGTTATTGTGGTTGCTTTAACACATTGAGTAAAAATTGGAGTCCATAATGACACTTGACAATGCATAGAAAAAGAAGGGGAAAAACTCACTTTCATTAAAAGTCACTACTATTTCAACTCCTTAGTGAAGTCCTGAAAATTAATGATTAAAAGAAAGAATTAGGTATTTAAGTCAATCTTTTTGGAAGAGAACTATCATTCACATCTTTTTGGTAAGGGGAAACTCTTCTTTACAGAAAATGCCTGCTAGTAGTAGCAAATTATAATAGACAGCTACCATTCTGCAAACCACAATAAATAACGAATTCAACTAAGCCTCATTGATTTATTCTAAAATAATATAAAATGTGGCAGAGTCACCCACAGATGACTTGATAACTGTAAAGTAAAAGAAATATGACTTTGAATTGAACACATCAGCACTTTAACAAGCAAGCAGTCTCAGCTTCATTTGTAGTGGTACTGCCTGACCAAAGCATATGCAGTAGGCAGCATATAAAAATCACCTATGAAGTATTCTTGCCAAAAAGTAACCTGAATCTAGCCAGGCTGTTAGGTATAACATCCAGTACCAAACTAAGGAGATGATCCTGAAGGGTGGGGAACATAATTGTCTGCAGCCATAGCATCCTAGCATCCAATCCCACCTAGTCGTGGACACTAAGCCCTGGTTAGTGAGATCACCTGGGAATGCCAGGTGCTGTAGGCTTGGAAGAAGGACCTGACAATCCACTCCAGAAACAATCCACCATTGAAAAGCCTATGAATAGCAGAGAACTCTTAGTTCTATATCTCAGAAAATTCTAACATATCTGCAGAATGAAGATTGTCCAAGAATTATTAAACTAAGTAGAAAAATACCTAAAAAAAATGGCTCCAAAATATTTTCCCAATGTTCTTAGGTGCCTTCAAATCATGTCTGACTCAGCAACCCTGTGTACAACAGAATGAAACACTCCCTGACACTGTGCCATGCCTGGAACTATTATCAGTGCTCCTCTGCTATTCACAGGATTTTTAATGGCTGATTGTTTCAGGAGTGGGCTCTCTGATCCTTCTCCAAAGCCTACAGCATCTAGTATTCCCAGGCATTCTCCCACCCAAGGACTAACCAGGCCGAACCCTGCTTATCTTCTCAGATCGGACAAAATCACCTGAGCGGTATGGCTGTAGACACTTTTCCAAAAGAATGGAGAAAAATATTTGAAATATTTTTGGATTACTAAATTATGCAGCAGAGAAAGTTAATGAACTAGAACTACATATTTAACATAGATGAATATTTGTTGTTATTAGGTGCTATTGAGTCAGTGTCCGACTCATAGTTACCCTGTATACAACAGGTGAAACACTATTGTCATTGCTTCTCTGCTGTTGATAGGGTTTTCAATAGCAGATTGATTTTGGGGAGTAGGTTGCTGGGTCCGTCTTCCAAGCCTATAGCACCTGGTATTCCCAGGCGGTCTCCCATCCAGGTACTAACCAGGCCTGATCCTGCTTAGCTTCCTATGTCTGACAGGATCAGATGCCACAGGGCTACAGCTGCAGGCTTAGATGAATATTAGGAACACTACAGGCCATGATGATTAGATTAACATAAGGAAAAGGGAAACTAACAGAACAGGAACAGGAAGGAACTTGAACAAATGTAAAAATAAGCAAGGCTTCTGAACACCTGTAACTGCCATTGAAAACCCTATGAATAGCAGAGAAGTACTGCCGGGCATGGCACAGTATCAGGGAGTGTTTCATTCTGTTGTACATAGGGCCGCTATGAGTTGGACCTGACTTGACGACACCTAACAAGGGAGGGCTGGGATTTAGCTCAGTTGGTAGAATGCCACTTTGCAGTTTCTGAGGTTCTTGGTTCAATTCCCAGCACCACAAAAATGGGACATGTGAAGGACATGGCAATCTACTCCCAAGGTAATCCCGAAACAATCAGCCGTTGAAAACCCGATATGGAACCAGAGTGCTTCTTGGAAGCAAGGATGGCTAGACTGCATCTTACATATTTTGGACATGTAGTCAGAAGGGATCAATCCTTGGAGAAAGACATCATGTTTGGGAGTGTGGCAAGTCAATGAAAAAAAGGAAAACCTGGCACCAGGTGGATTAATACGGTGTCTGCAACAGTGGGCTTAAACATAAATAAGATCGTGTGCCTGGCACAGAATTGTGGAGTATTTTGTTCTGCTGTACATAAGGTTACTTTGACTCAGACTTGACTCGATGGCACCTAACAACAACAACAACAACAACAACAACAACAACAACAACAACAACAATGGAAAGGCAACAGTATCTGCAAAGACACAGAGGCATGAAATACCACAGTGTATTTAGTAACAATGAGCAGTCTGAGATAGAGAATTAGGTTGGAGTGAAAAATTCTTGACACATAAATGTGGAAAAGCCACATGGAGAATCTAGTATAGAAGAGTATGATATTTGGATATTTCCTGCAGGCATGAGCAGTCATGGAAGAGTTTTAATATATCATATATTAAAATTATCATTTA
>VMDO01025331.1:0-22846 GCA_007922755.1 Pedetes capensis
GACCACAAGCCCGAGATCAGAGGCAGTCTGTGCAACCCAGCAAGCCCCTGTCTCAAAAAGTAAAAAATATGGGCTGGGGGCGCAGCACAGCTTTCTGCTCACTTGGGAGACCACTTGGGAGAACCAAATCCTCTTGTGGGTGGGATGATATTCAACCCCCCCAGAGAGAGTCTGTAGTAGGTCTGGCATGCACAGCAATTGCGCTAGAAACTGTTCTTATTGTGTCTAATTGTCCCACAAGACTCTGCCAGAAAGGAGCACTCTGTCCACGTGGTGCTCAGCCTCCTCCGCAGACCTCACCTTTCTCCACAGTGCAGTGGGATGACTTAGTATCCCCTCTGGTGTGTCTGGGGTCCAGGCATATGTGTGCCCGTATGTCTGTGGAGATTGCGTCTGCATGACTGTCCCGCCACAACAGGAGAGAGGGAGCTGCATTTCAGCTCTGGATGTGTACTGCTGGCACTGGTTTCCCACCGCCACAACAGGAGGGAGGGTGCGATTCTGTGCTGACTCACCAGAAAACTTGCAGTTTGTGTCCCGCGGGCAGGGTGACAGTGTGATGTCAAGGTTGCATGCTGTGTTGGGTCCGGCTCCCCTGGGTGTGTGGGCAAAGTCCCCTCTGAGTCTCCAGGATTCTAACCTGCCATCTTGTCCTGTGCTGTAGTCGAAAACATTACAATAGGTGCCGACTAAATCCAGAGACTCATTAGGGAATACTTTGAAAACGTATATTCCAAAAAAAATGGAAAACTTAGATGAGATTGATAAATTCTTAGATACATTTGTTGTTGTTGGTAGGTGTCATTGAGTCAGGTCCTACTCACAGTGACCCTATGTACAACAGACCAAAACACTTCCCAACACTTTGCCATGCCCAGTGCTTCTCTGCTATTCATGGGGTTTTCAATGGCTGGTTATTTCAGGAGTGGGTTTCCAGGTTCTTCTCCCTAGCCTACAGCACCTGGTATTCCCAGTCAGTCTCCCATGCAAGGACTAACTAGGCCGACCCTGATTCACTTCCAAGATGAGGCAAGATTGAACACCAGGGTGCCATAGCTGCAGACAAAGACACATATGACCTATCAAAATTAAATCAAGAATATATAAACATCTTAAAGAGACATATATCTAACAGTGAGATTGAAGCAGTAATAAAGAGTCTTCCAACAATGAAAAGCCCAGAATGGGATGAATCCACTGCTAAATACATCAAGACATTTAGAGAAGAATTGATACCAATGCCATTCCAACTACTCCACAAAATACAAATGGAAGAAATACTACTACACTCATCTTATGAAGTATTATCCTGATACTAAAAAAGATAATACATCAAAAAAAGCAAAACTATACACCAATTTTCCTGATGAACCTAGACGCAAAAATCCTTTTAAACAAATACTGCAATGGTCAACAACACATTAAAAAGATCATACACTATGATCAACTTGGTTTCATTCCAGGAGGATCGCAAGTTCAAGACCAGAGGCAGCCTGCATAACTTAGTGAGACCTTGTCTCAAAGTTAAAAAAAATTAAATACATGGGATGGACGTGTAGCTCAGTGGTACAGCACTTGTAAAGCATGCAAGCACAGGCCCTAGGTTCAACCCCCAAGTACCACACACACAAAAAAAAGACATAGGCATAGACAAGAACTTTTTGAATATGACTCAAATAGTTCAGGAAACAATAACGAGAATTGACAGATGGAATTATATGGAATTAAAAAGTTTATGCACAGCAAAGGACACAATTATCAGAGTGCAGATAAAATCTATAAAATGGGGGAAAATGTTTGTGAGCTATCTTTCAGACAAGGGATTAATATCTAGAATATATAAAGAATTAAACACCAAAAAAATTAAACACCAAAAAGGCAAAATATCCAATCAAAAATAGGCAGAAGAATTGAACAGAGACTTCCCAAAAGAAGAAATATAAACACCCAACTCTTGTTGTTAGGTGCCATGGAGTCTGGTCTGACTCATAATGACCATGATAGGGTTTTCAATGGCTCATTGTTTCAGGATTTTTTTTTTTAGGAGTGAACTGCCACATCCTGCTCCTATTTATGTAGTGATGAGGATCGAACCCAACTCCTCAGAAAGTGTAGAGCAGCACCCTAACAGCTGAGCTTAACCCTACCCCAAATGGCCTACAATCATATGAAAAATTGTTCAACATCATTAGCAATCAGGGAAATGCAAATCAAAACTACATTGAGATACCATCTCACCCCAATTAGAATGGCTTTGTTGTTGTTGTTAGTTGTCATCAAGTAGGGTCCAACTCATACTGACCTTCATAGGGTTTTCAATGGCTGACTGTTTTGGGATTGTCTCAGGAATGGATTGACATGTCCTACTCCCATTTTTGTGGTACTGGCAATCGAACTCAGGACCTCAGAGACTGCAGAGCAGCACTCTACCAACTGAGCTAAATCCCAGCCCACATTAGAATGGCTAGCATTAACAAAATAAACAATGAATGCTGGAAAGGATGTGAATAGAAAGGAACCCTGCTATATTGCAGGTGAAAGGTAGGTTGATGTAGTCACTATGGAAATCAGTATGGAGGTTCCTCCAAAAACTAAAAATAGAACTACCATATGACCTGGTTGGGCTGGGATTTAGCTCAGTTGGTAGAGCACTGCGCTGCAGTCTCTAAGGTCCTGAGTTCAATTCCCAGCACGGCAAAAATGGGAGAAAGTCCTGGCAATCCACTCCCAAGGCAGTCCCGAAACAGGCAGCCATTGAAAACCTTATGAGGGTCACTATGAGTTGGAAACCCTATGAGGGTCACTATGAGTCAGATACCGACTCGACGGCACCTAACAACAACAACAATATGACCTGGTTATACTACTCGTGGGTATATATCAAAAGGACTATGTCAACATACGACAGAGATACCTTTTCTTCCATGTTTATTGCAACATTATTCACAGCAACCAAGATATGGAATCAACCTAGATATGTCCATCAATAGATGAGTGGCTAAGGAATTTGTGGTAAATATGCACCATGGAGTTTTACTCAGCCATAAAAAAGGACAAAATTATGGCATTTGCTAGAAAACAGATGGAACTAGAGATCATCATTTTAAGTGAGAAAAGCCAGATCCAGAAGGATAAACATAGCATGTTTTCTCTCATATGTGGCTGTTAGATTTCAATATATATCCATTATTAAAGCATAAAAGTTATGTAAGTAGAAAGGCCGATGTTGGGGAAGATATCAGACTAAAGAAAGGGGCAAGAAGAAAGGGTAATGGGAGGAAGGTAAGGAAATATAACATATTTTGCCTCTAAGGTAAAATCGGGATTTTATATATAGATAGATATACTTACCAACAAGACATGCAAGTAGAAGGGGTGGGGAGGAAAAAGAATGGGGAGCATAACCTGAAAGGGTAATTGGGGAGGTGAACTTGAGCAATGTACAATGAAATGCATGTACTGGAATGTCATAGTGAGATGCATAAAGTTGTACATGAAAAATTACTAATAAAATAAGATTTTTTGAAATAAAATAATATAGAAATATATCACCTTTTATAATTTTATATTTATTATCGTCTACACATTTAGGGGATTATCAAAAATATGAGCACAAGCCACTCCAGGCTTTGTATTTGGGTATGCCAAGAATCAGAGTTTTGTCAAGAGCCTAAGGAATCAATTTTCTGTATATTCGCTAATGGAATACACATACTTTCAACAGTTTGAGAGCTACAAAGTCAGTTGCAGATTAGAATCATGTATGGATTGGATCCAAGGTCAAAAGCTCCTAGCTCTGACTGCATCTGATTTTGTAGCCATCTAAAACTGTTGATATGGTGTGGATTAGATTAAAAAATATATGATACCATGTATACTATAGTGAAGCTTACCAAATATTATAATATGACTGATTGCAAATACCAAGTTTCTGAGGCAAATCTGAATACTGCCTATCATCCTTATTGAAGTCAAACATAAATTCCAACCCCACTCAAATAAGCAATTGCTTTTAATCCATAGAATGAAACCCACCAAAATGCCCATAAAACATTTCTAGAGTTGCTCATCATGACAGGCCCCACTGATTTAAAGCCTTATTCCCACCCAACCACAAAACTAAATGCACAATTGTTTCCATTGACAAAGTTGATCTGTGCGATAAGATACATGTGTGTGTATTTCTTATCATTTTTATGTATTTTAAAGAGTTCTAGTTTATACAAAGAGTGACAGGAAATATTTAGAGAAGTTTTAGGAATAGGAAGTAATTGTCCTAACTTCATATTTATATTTTATTTCATAAGATACAGCACGTTAATCTTTTTTTTTTTTTTTTTGTGGTACAAGGGGTTGAACCCAGGGCCTCGCGCTTGCATGCTCTGCAAGTGCTACACCACTGAGCTGCAATCCCAGCCCCTTTTTTTTTTTTTTTTTTTAGTTTTTGAGACAGGGTCTCGCTAAGTTACGTAGACTGCCTCTGGTCTCAAACTTGCAATCCTCCTGTCTCCACCTCCCAAGCCACTGGGATTACAGGCGTGCACAACTGTGCCAGGCCAGCATGTTATTCTTATCAACAGCTAAAAAGGTCTTCAGAGGAAATCAATCTATAGAGGACTTTACACTTTTTACATGAAGTACACATTCATATACACTCTTACTTCAACAATACATAAAAGCTATAAAAGAAGATTGCAAAAAGGAAAAAATAGTAAAAGGATAATTTTTAAAAATGCATGCCCAATGATAATGTTTTCATGTGCTGTATCAAACAAATATCATTATAGTAATGAATCTCCTTCAGAATATGAGACCCTGTTCATGACTAAAAATCCATATTCTCACTCTGAAGAAATGCCACAGATGTACAATAATAAATCCAAGAAGATTCAATGTGTAGTACTCTGAGTAGATTTTTGTGATTCCTGATCATAACTATTTGAGGATGATAAGGAGAATTCTAGTAAAAATCAATAATAGAGAAATTTTATTCATAGGATAATCTTTAATTACATATATTTCCACTTCAGGCACTTAAATATCCTTAACCTATTTAAGTTTCTCAAATCCTAGTATTAATTTTAAGCTATCACAAATTATGGGGGAGAAGGTAATATACATCTATGATGTATTTATTCCCAGTGAGTTTCTCACCCAGCCATTTTGGCTATCTTTGTTCTTGTTTCAGGGATGGCTTCTTGCCTTGATTTTTCACCATGGTGTTGTCAAGGCTCACGTTTCCTCTGTCTCTCACCTTTATGAGCACGTTTTTCCTCCATTTAAAATATGCAAGGAAGATGGCAGTAGCTCTAAATTATGGCATTCTAAAATTTAATGTCCCAAAAAAGAAATGCATTCATTCTCTTAGTGTCTACACTGAACTTCCAAACACACAGTTTGGCCCTGTTTGGATCATGTGTTCAAATTTAAAACAGTCACTTTGTGATTGGTGTGACTAGATCACAAGTTCATCACTGTGGAAGGAAAAGATGTATCATACTAATACCAGGTTCACAGAAGAAAGGAGAAATCCAGAGACAAAAGGAAAAGGAATAGATATAGGATTCTATATTTTAGAGAATAGTGAATTCTACTTCTTGAATGCTCAAATCTACACATAATAATTTACATACTAACTTACATACTAATTTTAAAACAGCCCTATCTAAGATAATATGTCATAACGCAATGCATCTCAAAGAACTCAAAACTTCATGCAGTTGCAGAGCTAACTACAAGCCTCTGGGTAATGTGCATGTTTCTTGATCATAGGGAAAGATGGCTTCTCATATACTGCCAACATATGGCTAAATGATCAAGTTGATTAAGTAGTTAAGATTAATCCTAATATATACCTAATATACAATTGGAAGAGGTAGAACAAGTATATAGTGTCCTGTGGAGAGAGAGCATAATAATTCAATGTGTATAATAGAATGGCATTTTCAGAAACTGAGTGAAAATATGTAATTTAAAGCAATGCTTTGAATAGGATTATGGGAGACTATTTTCTCAGAATATACAAAATGCTTTCATGCATTATTTCCTATAAAAATAAGCTGATATTTCCAAGGAGTAGTGGCATATTTTGAGAAAGAAGATAAATAATATCTGCTCCAGTGTTAAATGAAATATCACTAAAGTGATACATTCTGACTACTTTGAAAAATCAGGAGCAGACTTCCAGTTTCTGTTCCAAGAAGGAAAGAGCTTAGACTTGCCACTCCATTCTAACAAGTATAAAGTTCTACAAACTGAAAATCTACAACTCTTCTTAGATCTATTAAAATTGAGATCACAAGGCAAACTCCTAGCTCCAACATTGGAGAGGCAGATGAATACAGAGAATCACAGCTTATAGGGGTCAGATCCTTCACAAGGGGCCAATGTCAGGGTAGGAGCACTGGAACTGTGACTAATGAATGGTTTGAGGCTAGGTGTAGAGAAGTCAAAGTTAAAAATACCAGGGGGAGCCAGTTGTAGGGGTCTTTTGACAACGTAGTTTCACTCTGAGAATCTCTACCAGGTTCTCACAGTGAATACCAGAAAAAAAAAAAAAAATTCATGCTTTCAGAAGAATGGAAAAAGTAACCATTTTGAAATACACCTTTTTGACAAGTTTGAAAAACTATTTTAGCAGAGCCTACCCCGCTGGGGTTTTAAGAGAGCTAACTGACCTGAGGGGCTGGGATTTAGCTCAGCTGGTAGAGCGCGGCGCTGCAGTCTCTGAGGTCCCGAGTTCAATTCCCAGCACCACAAAAATGGGAGAAGGGCCTGGTGATCCACTCCCGAGGCAATCCCGAAACAGTCAGCCATTGAAAACCCTATGAGGGTCGCTATGAGTTTGATACTGACTAGACAGCACCTAACAACAACAACAACAACTGACCTGAGGAAGAGAAATACCCAACTCCAGTCAATTCCAGCCATCCTGACCCACAAAAGGTGAACTGGGAAGCACTTGGGAAATTTATAGTCCAGAGGCACAGGCTCACTAAAAACTGGAGCCTTGATCACAGGACTATTGAATGCTTTCATTCTCCCCCAATATCTTAACTCCAACATCAAAAATCTATTTATAAGAATAGGTAAAGACCTATTTAAAGAAGGTTCTTTTACCCAGAGCTTTCTGTCAGGTATCAGGAAAAATTACAAAGCATAGTAAAAGTCAAAAACCATAGTCTGAAGGGACAAAGTAAATGTCAGAAACAAACACAGATATGACAAGGGTGTTAGAAGTATCAGAGTAGGATTTTAAAAAAATACCATTAGTTTACTAAGGAATCTAGTGGATAAAGTTGACAACATGCAAGAAAAGATAGACCACATAAGCAGACAGATGCATCTCCTAGGATAAAACAAAAAGAAATTTTAAGAGATCAACAACACTATTGCAGAAACTAAAAATATCCTTTTGGTTTTAGTTGACTGGCCATGACTGATGATAGGATCTTTGAGCTTAAAGATGCATGAATAGAAACTTACAAAATTGAAAGGCAAAGAAAACAAAGCCTGACACACATTGACTAGACAGACACAGTAATAATTTAAATTACAGACAGCAGAAAGAACCAGATGAGCATCAAGATTGAAAATCAAAATCCAGAAGATCTACACAAAAGGCAGCAGCTGGGTCACCATCACACAGACAGCAGATCACTGAAACTCAGAGAAGATTCCATGCACACATCCACACGTACCCAGATCCTACAAGGAGTACAGCCTTGGCATAACATCAATACCCTGCTAAAGGGACACAGACTACAAGCTCCAGGTGAGTTACCCTGAAATGGTGGATGGAGCAGAAACAGACATCTCTAAGTGACGCCCTCATCGCAACCGGCATCTCTAAGCTGGTGCAGGATCTTCATGCAGGGGTGCCAACCTCAGATCCATCAGAGGTGATATGTTATCATCCCATCCATCCTGATGTGGGTGCGGGCAGTGAACGCAGAAGGGGCTGGGGAACGTGCACTGGGGGAGCATGCCCAGAGCCGAGGTGCAGCTCCCTCCCTCCTGATGTGGTGGGGCAGTTGCATGGGCATGACTTTCACAGACACAGGGGCACACATGCACTTGGACCCCAGATCCACCAGAAGTGATTCAATATCCTCTCACTGCACCGTGGAATTGGCTAAGGTCTGCAGAAGGGACTGAGTCCCACATGGGCAGAGTGCAACCACAGTCCTACAAGGGGCACAACGGTGCACTTTGTCCCAGGGCAGTTTCATGTTCAACTGCCACATGGCTAGACAGGCTGCAGATTCACTGAGGGTGGTCGGATATCATCCCACCCGCTACAGGGTGGTAGTGGTAAGACTACATTGGGATTTGGAACACACAAGTGGATGGAGAGTCAGGCATTAAAGACCTCACTATAGCAGCCATATTCCTCCCTGCTGTAGGCTTTGGGTCAGTGAACTCCAATTTGGGGAACTGGCACCCAAACTCCATGGGGCAGGGAGAATTCCAGGAAGGCCACCACAGGTTCCACTGCCTCTCTGACAATACAACAGGGATGGAATATTTTGTGGGGCAGTCTCTAATGGCAAACAGTGCCCTGCTTCAACAGGGGGGGATCTCGTGGCTACCCTCCATATGCACTTGGCAGAGGGAAGCTTCCCAGAAGCCCTGCCCCCTAAAGGCAGCCTGCTCCTAACAACAACCACAAAAAAGCTGGCAAAGAAAAGCCCCTTTCCTGCAGCAAAGTCAGTGGCCTGAAGGAAGAGAGATAGGTCCTTCTCAAAAGATTTAACTCGGCAATGGATAGTGCGAAAAACACTGGCAGCCTGACTTCAGCAGTGTTCACTTCATCCTTATTGTCTTCATAGTTCAGATACCTCTTGTGAGAGTACACAGGTGGTTTGTGTGTGTGTGTATGTGTGTGTGTATTATTATTATTATTATTATTATTATTATTATTATTTTGGTGTAGGAGTGTGTGTGTGTGCAGTTTTTGTCTCCTTTTTTTCTATTTTCCTTCTTTCTTATTCTATATATGTGCTTCTGTTGTAGTTAATTATTTTATCTTTAAATTTTAACTTCAATTTTAATTTTGACTTCAATTTCTATTAGTCTCTGTTCTCTCTCTCCTCTTTCTCCCTCTTCTTTCACCATACCCTACCCCTGCTTACCCTCAGCAGAGAAACAGAATCTATTGGCTCCCTAGAGCCCAGCCCCATTGGAATAGTGAACCAGAGAATGAGAAACTGAGGAGTGGAGAGTACAGGATGCAGATAAGAGTGCCACAAGCTGATGGTTCACTGAACCTGGAAGATCCAATTAACAACAAAGCCCACTAAGAGTCAAATAGGGCTGGTAAACTAGAGTAAGAGCCCCACAGACTAGACAACTGAGGAATCACGTTGTACCCAGTAGACAATCCAGTGTCAGGGATCTCAGGGATCAGAGGGAATCTGAACAGGATAGAACTGAATTCAGACTGAGCAACAGATCTTTGTCTAGGGTTCTGAAGCTGTAAAATATGGGGCTGAGGAATGAAAATAAAGTGCCAGAGATTCATCACCACACAAATGTAAAGGAATAACAGAGGGAGAAGTTCTGCACACTTGGGAGAGACGAAATCTATTTCCCAGATCATATTATGGGCAAACAAAGTAAACCTACAGGAAACACAAAGAGACAGGCTGGATGGGAAGACTCCACAGACCAAACCCCACAACAGATTTCTCCAATGAATCTCAACTACTAGAGATCTCTGAATTGCAATTCAGGGTTATGGTTATTAATATGCTAAGAGAAATAAAAAAAGCACCCTTGAAATCCTTGAAACAAAGATACCTCATCTGGAGTACATTCTCTCCTTATAGCTAGAAATGATTAGGAAAAATCAAGCAACAATCACTGACATGCAAACTAAACTAAATGAATTAAACTGCAAAAGAATCCTTTTCATTGAGACTGAATGAAGCTGAGCTACAAATTTCCAATTCTGAGGACTCAGTCAAAGAAATTGAATATATACAGTCAGAAATGGAAACAATGATGAAGGAATTTAAAATATATTTCCCATAAACCTCAGATGGAATGAAAAAATTAAACTTAAGAATTCAGGGTATCCCTGAAGAAGAGGAAAGATCCACCAGAGGACTGAAAATATAGTAAATATAGTATGTGATATCCTCAAGGCAAACTTTCCAGAGATAATCCAGGATATGGATACATACACAACTGAAACATTCAGGACCTCATCCAGAGTAGATCAAAATAGGTCATCCCCAAAACATATCATAGCTCAAATGCTTTCATTAGAAACCAGGGAGGATATCCTGAAAGCAGCAAGGCAGATATCCCAGATGATATTTAAAGGTAAACCTATTAAAATTAATGCAGACTTCTCCATATCAACACTAAAAGCTAGAAAGGCTTGGACACAAATAATTCATGTCCTACAAAAGAACAATTTCCAACCAAGAATACAATATCTAGCAAAATTATCTTTGAAATAGATGAGTAGCATAAGACACTCCATGATATTGACACATTCAAATGATTTGCAACTACCAAACCAGCTCTACAGGGGATTGTAAATCAATTACCACATCTAGAAGAGATAAGACAACCTTATATAGGTAACCAAAGAATTGGTTAGCTGAGATGAGTGCAATCCAAGAAAGGAACAAAGCAACCATGATTCATAAACCAATAACATATAATGACTGGATGCTTAACAATAGATACTACTCAATAATCACTATTAATATAAATGGTCATAACTCACCAACTAAGAGACAGAGACTGGCTAATTGGATGAAAAATCATAAACCTTCAATCAATATGTAGTATTCAAGAAACCCATCTAACTCACAAATACTGCAATAGACTGAGAATTAAGGGCTGGAAACAGTATACCAAGCAGGGGGTTGGGAAGCAGGTATTGCAATTCTAGTACCAGATAGATTAACTTTCAATCCAAAGCTAATTAGAAGAGACAAAGAAGGACACTACATTATAGTAAAAGGAACCAATAATGCTCCTAAATATTTATGCCCCAAATACTGGGGTAACTAGCTTTATAAGACAAACTTTATGGAACATAAAGAACTTTATTGGACCAGAATCAATAATAATGGGAGACTTCAATACTCCATTTTTGTCAAGGGGCAGGTCATCAAAACAGAAAATCAACAGAGAAATGACGAATCTAATCTCCACCCTAAACCAATTGTATCTCACAGATATATACAGAATATTTCATCCACACAATGAGGAATACACATTCTTTTCAGCTCAACATGGTACATTTTCTAAGATACATCATATGCTAGTCCATAAGAACTCCTTCTACAAATGCAAAAAAGTAGAAATTATCCCCTGTTCCTTATCAGATCATAATGGAATAAAATTGGAGCTCAAGAGCAAGAATAATTCCAGAAACTTTACAAACTCATGGAGACTGAATAATAAACTGCTAAATGACCAAAGGATCATTGATGAAATCAAATTGGAATTTAAAAAATTCCTACAATCAAATGATGATGAAAACACATCATACCAAAATATATGGGATACAGCAAAGGCAGTTTTAAGAGGGAAGTTTATAGCATTAAGTGCTTTCATCAATAAAATAAAGAAGAGCCAAATAAATGACAATGACACAGCTTAAGACACTAGAAATTCAACAACAAATCAATCTTAAAAGAAGCACCCAAAAAGAAATTACAAAAATAAAGGGAGAAATATCTCAATTAGAATCTAAAAAGATAATTCAAAAAGTTAATAAGACTAAGAGCTGGTTCTTTGAAAAGATTAATAAAATACACAGTCTTCTGGCCAATATCATCAAAAAGAAAAAGAAAAAAAACTAACATAGTAACGATTAGGAAGGAAAACGAGTCCATAACCACCAACTACAATGAAATACAGAAAATCCTCAGGGATTACTATGAGAGATTGTATTCCTAAAAATATGAAAATAAAGAAGAAATGGATAAATTTATTAACTTACCAAATGACTTACCAAAGCTTATCCCAGAAGACATAAGTGACCTAAACAAGCCCATTACATATGCTGAAATAGAAAAGGTAATAAAAAATCTCCCAACAAAGAAGAGCGCAGGTCCTGATGGGTTCACAGCAGAATTTTACCAAATTGTGAAGGAAGATATAATATCTGTTTTCCTCAAATTATTCCAAAAAGTAGAAAAGGAGGGAACACTCTCAAATTCATTTTATGAAACTACCATCACCCTGATACCTAAACCAAGAAAAGATTCATCCAAGATAGAGAATTATAGACCCATCTCCCTGATGAATATAGATAGAAAAATCCTTAACAAAATCCTGGCAAACCGAATCCAGCATCATATTAAAAAGATTACTCACCATGACCAAGTGGGATTTATTCCATAGATGCAAGGCTGGTTTAACATATGGAAATCAATTAATGTAATCCAACATATCAAGAACTGGCAAACAAAAACCACATGATCATCTCAATTGATGCTGAAAAGGCCTTCCACATGGGTGCAACACCTTTTCATGATAAAAACCCTGAGAAGATAGGTATAACAGGTAAATACCTTAACATCATAAAAGCCATCTATGACAGACCTACAGCCAACATTATGCTAAGTGGAGAAAACTGAAACCATTTCCTCTTAGATCAGGAACAAGGCAAGGATGTCCTCTTCCTCCTATTCTATTTAACATAGTAATCGAAGTCCTCACCAGGGCAATCAGACAAGAGAGAGAAATCAAAGGGATACAGATTGGCAATGAAGAGGTTAAACAATTCTTATTTGCAGATGACATGATTCTATACCTAAAAGACCTCAAAACCTCATCCAGAAACTTTTAGTTCTAATCAACTCCTTCAGCAAAGTGGCAGGATATAAAATCAACACAAAAATCAATAGCTATTCTTTATACCAACTGTAACCAGGAAAAGAAGGAAATTACAGAAACAATACCTTTCACGATAGCCCACCAGAAAATTAAGTACCTTGGAATCAATCTAACCAAAGACCCTTCAGATCTCTGTTAACTGTTTCCTTTGCTTTTGAATTTCATGTAATTCCATTTCAAATTTCAAAACATTAAGGAAAGAAATAGCAGATGATACTAAAAAATGGAAGGACCTTCCCTGCTCCTGGATAGGGAGAACCAATATAGTAAAAATGGCTATCCTACCAAAAGCAATTTATAGATTTAATGCAATCCCCATTAAAATTCCATTGACTGACTTTACAGAAATAGAAAAAATAATCCAAAAATTCATATGAAATAACAAAGAGCACATAAAGCCAAAACACTCTTAAACTGCAAAACTAGTGAAGGTAGAATCATAATCCCTGACTTTAAACTATACTATAGGGCAGTGGAGTGCTGGGATTTAGCTCAGTTGGTAGAGCACTGTGCTGCAGTCTCTGAAGTCCTGAGTTTAATTCCCAGTACCCCAAAAATGGGAGAAGGGCTGGCAATCCACTCCCAAGGCAAACCTGAAACAGCCATTGAAAACCCTATGAGGGTCCCTATTAGTTGGATACCGACTCAATGGCACCTAACAACAACAACATAGGGCAGTGGTGACAAAAACAGCTTGGTACTGGCACAAAACAGGCCTGAAGACATGTAGAACAGAATAGAAGATCCAGAAATACCTCAACACACCTATAGCCACTAATTTTCACAAAGAAGCAAAGCAAGTAAATTGGGAAAAGGATAGCCTTTTCAATAAATGATGCTGGGAAACATGGATATCCACATGAAGAAAAATGAAAACTGACCCACATCTATCAATATGCACAAGAGTTAACTCAAAATGGATAAAAGACCTCAGCATAAAACCAGAAACTTTAAAACTAATAGAAGATAGGATAAGTAATACGCTCCAACATATAGGCATAGGAAAGCATTTCCTTAATAGGACTCCAATTGCTCAAGAAATTATAAGAATAGACAAATGGAATTGCATGAAATTAAAAAGCTCATGTTCAGCAAAGGAAACAATTAACAGAGTCAAGGGAATCCCCACTGAATGGGAAAAAAACTTTCACATCCTATATATCAGATAAAGGTCTAATTACCAGAATTTATAAAGAACTTAAGAAAAAAATACCCAAGAAAACAAATAACCCAATACACAAATGGGCAAAGGAACTGAATAGACAGTTCTCAAATGAAGAGGCCTGTAAATCCATGAAACACATCCATGAAAAAATGCTCAATATCCCTAGCTATTAGGGAAATGCAAATTAAATCAACTCTGAGATTCCGCCTTACTCCAGTAAGAATGGCTAAGATCAATAAAACAAATAACAACAAATGCTGGCAAGGTTGTGGAAAAAAGGACACACTCTTAGACTGCTGGTAGAGGTGTAAATTAGGCCAATATCTTTGTAAATCAATATGGAGGTATCTTAGAAAACTAAAAATAGATCTATCATGCGACCGACCTATAACACTATTGGGAATTTACCCAAAGGGAGATGTGTCATCATACCACAGAGACACCTGCATCTCCATGTTCAACACAGCACTTTTCACAATAGCAAGGATATAGACCCAACCAATGTGCACATCAACAGAAGAATGGATAAAAAAAAATCTATGGTACATATACACAATGGAATACTACTCAGCAATCAAATAAAATGAAATAACTCCATTTGCAGCAAAATGGATCGAATTGAACTTAATTATTAAGTGAACTTAATATTAATTATTAATTATTAAGTGAACTTAATCATTCACTTAATTATTTTAAGTGAATGAACACAAGCTCAGAAAGAGAAATACCACATGGTCTTTCTTATATGTGGGAGCTGAATCAAAATTATATGAAGGAAAAAATCCTATGGGGAGGTTGGAACATAATTTAAAAATTTAAGAAAAAAAAGCTAAAGTTGACCTAGCAGAGAAGGGACAATTTAGGGAATGCAAAAGGAGGGAGAGATCTAGCAAAAGGAGGAAATCCTGGGAGAGGAGAGGGGGAGAGGAGGAACAAAATGGAATGAGAAATGGGGGAGAGGGTGACCTCAGGGTGAACAGCTCAACTTTAATAGTTCTGGAAATAATTATAATAACACCAATAATACCAAAGAATGGTAATAATATAGATGGGCTAGAAAATTCATGTAATAGTACTGACAATGTAAAAAGAAAGTTCACTACAGAATAAGTTCCAATGTTAAACACATTTGGAAACCAAGGATATATAGAAAAATATTACTATAAAAATACAAGCAAATGGAAGAGAAGTCCTTGGGGGAGGACAGGGGGAGGAAGTGCAGAAGAGGATAAGGGGGAACTTATCTGTGTAATGTACAACAAAATGCATATATGGAAATGTCACATTGAAAAGCATGTCAGAATGAATCACATTAAGGTATACATTAAAAATTTCCCATAAAAAAGAGAACAAAGCCTGAAAAACAGAACAGAATATCTAAATACTTTAAACATTTTTAATTAATGCATATTAATTGGATAAAAAGTTTCATTATGACATTTCCATACATGCATATAAGAAACTCTGATCATACTCATCTCATCTATTACTCTTCCTTATTCCCCTACCTCTTTCCCCTTCCTCTTCTATAATCCTGATAGTCCCCCTTTTACTTTCATTTCCTCCTCCTTCCCTTAGATTCCACACATGAGAGAGAACATATGATATAACTTTGTGGGACTGGCTCATTTTACTAAACAAGATGATCTCCAGTTCAATATATTTTCCTGAAAACAACATAATTTCATTCTTTTTAATGAGCAAAATTCCATAAATATATACACATTCTTTATCCATTCATATGTTGATGGATACCTAGATTGATTCTATAATTTGGTTATTTTGAATAGTACAGTGTTAAACATGGGTACGTTAGTGTCTCTGATTCTTTTGGGTGTATACCCAGAAGCATGACTGCTGGTTAACATACAACTTCTTTTTTTTTTTTTTTTAAGAAACTCTATACTGATTTCCATAGTGGCTGGATTAATTTACAGTCCCACCAGCAGTGAATAAGGTTTATTTTCTCCCACACAAATTCTTTTCTTTCCCTTGTTGACAGCCATTCTGATTGGGGCGAGGTGTAATCTTAATGTAATTTTGATTTGTATTTCAATGATGGTTAAAGATGCAGAACATTTTTTCATGTATTTATTGTCCATTTGTACTTCGTCATTTGGAAAATATCTATTAAATTACCATAATTTCTCAGCCTTTTGGCTAAAATCAAGTGCAGTTCAATTGTCAATTTATTGATTGGATTATTTGCTCTCTTGTTTAATTTTTTGAATTCTTCCTATATTCTAGTTTATTGGTCTGCCATCAAATGAATATCTGGCAAAGATTTTCTCTCATTCTATAGGCTATCTCTTCCCTCTCCTGATTTTTTTAAGTTGATGCAATCCTGTCTGTCAATTCTTGCTCTTATTTCCTGAGAGATTGGAGTCATTAAAACAATTACAAAAGGTAGAGCAGATAAAATGGACACATGAGAGGATAAAAAAGAGAGAAAAGAACAGCAGGACTATTTGAAACAATAATTACTTACATTTTCCCCAAGATTTATTCCAGATACCAAAATCATAGATCGAGGAAACTCATAAAAGAAACTCATAGAACACCCACACTCATAGAACACACACACACACGCACACACACGCACACACACACACACACACACACACACACACACGCAAAAAATGCATTACAAAACTACCTACGCATATCATATTCAAATTACAGAAAATAAAACAAAAAAATCCTGAAAGAAACCAGAAGCTCATCTACCTGGGAGTACAGGTAAGAATAGCATCTAACTTCCCATCAAAAACCATGAAATCAAGCTAGGTGCAGTGGTGCACACCTATAATCCCAGCAATTCAGGTGACTGTGTCAGAACAATTTTGAGTTAGTCTGTGCAACTTAGGGAGACTCTATCTCAAAATAAAAAATAAAAAAGGGTTGAAGGTTGCAATTCATTGCTATAGTACTTGACTAACACAAGTGAGGCCCTGGGCTCAAGCCTCCAATACTGCAAAACAAAACAAAAACACCAACAAACAAATATAAAATATATGCAGTCAGGAAGAGACTGGACCAAATCATTTAAAGTGTTGACAGGAAACAATGACCAACTTAGAAGTCTGTATCCAGTGAAATTATCCTCCAAAGATAAAAGAGAAATAAAAACTTTCTCACACAAAAGTGTGGAGAGTTTGTTGCTAGTAGACCTGCCTTGTAAAACATGTTAAAAGTGATTTTTATGGTACATGTCCAAAGTAAAACTAAGGCTTCTTATTAAATATGCTTCCTAAAGACCATTTTTTCAAGTAACCATATTATTTAAAACTATTGTTCTTATGTTTAAGAATTCTCATTATTTTAGATATAAATTCTTATTTGTTGGGACATCCATATAATCCCAGCACTTAGGAGGCAGAGGCAGGAGAATCATTAGTTTAAGGGCAGCCTGAGCAATTACCAGGATTCTTCAAAATATAAACAAAACAATAAAAGGAGGACTGGCAGTGTAGCTCAGTGGTAGAGTGCTTGAATAGCACATCCTACACCCTGTGTTCTATCCTCATTACCAGGAGAAAAACGGAGTTAAATCCAAGTAAACATAAAAAAGTTAAAAATATAACAGAAATAAATGAAATTTATAATTGATAATAAAGAAAAAATCAATGAAACCAAAAGTCAGATCGTTGAAAAACCAGTAGAAGTTGGATAGCAAATAAGGTAGACAGGAGAAGAAATGATGCTTTTGAATTATGGTGCTAGAGACAAATACTGAATATACCATGGACAGTAAAAAGAAACAACAGATATATCCTAGAAGAAGTGCAACCAGAGTGCTTCTTGGAAGCAAGGATGGCTAGATTATGTCTTATGTATTTCAGACATGTTATCAGGAGGGACCAATCCCTCGGGAAGGCCATCATGTTTTGGAGAGTGTTAGGTCCATAAATAAAAGGACGATGGTCAATTAGATGGATTGAAGCAGTGTCTACAACAATTGGCTTAAATATAAAAAAGATTGTGTGCATGGCACAGTGTTGGGGTATGTTTCATTCTATTGCACAAAGTGTCCCTATGAGTCAGGCCCAACTGATAGCACTTAACAACAACAGCAAACCATAGTTTCAGCAAACTAAAAAAGAAAAATCACAATCGTAACAATAAATGTAGAAAAATAATTTCATAAAATGTAATACTCATTCATGATTTTAAAAAATCTCTTAATAAAGTAGGAATTGAGGAGAATTTCCTCAATCCAATAATGACTATCCACAAAAAACCTATGGCTAATGTATTTAATGGTTAGAAAGTATAAGTTTCTCAGTTAAGATCAGAAACTAGGCAAGGATATCTCCTCTCACCATCCCTCTTCAATTTTGCACACAGACTTGGCTAATGCGTTAAGATAAGGAAAGGATATTGAAAGTACACTCGTTGGGAAAGAAGAAATAAAAGCATCTTTGTCAGCATATGACATGATTGTTTATGCAGAAAATCCAACATAACTGACTTAAAAATATGTTCTAGAACTAATAAGCAATTGTAACAAGGTTGCAGCATAGAGGGTTAATATAGAAAAGTCAATCACTCTCCCAATACCAGCAATAAAGAAGTGGTATTTGAAATTAAAAGTATAATACTGTTCATATAAGTACCTTCCAAAATTAAATACTTCCTTATAAATCTAATAATGTACAAGTTCTAAGTGAGGAAAACTATAAAACTCTGTGAACTAAAAGAACTAAATAAATGAAGAGACATCCCATTTTCACAGATAGTAAGACTCAATATTATCAAAGTCAGTTCTTTCTAATTCCAACTATAGACTCAACACAATTCTAAATGAACACCCCATCAAGTTGTTTTATAGATATCTGCAAACTGATTCCAAAGTTTTTATAGAGAAGTAAGAGGCTCTGGTTAACTAAAATGATACTGAAGAATAACAAAATCAGAGAATTGATACTATTCAACTTCAAGATTTACTATTAACCTATAGTAATCAAGACTGTAGTAGTAGCAAAAGAATAGACACATGGATCAATGGAACAGAATAGAGAGCCCAAAACTGACCAAGACAAATACAGTCAACTGATCATTAATAAATGCATACAAGCAATATAAGAGATCAAAGATATACTTGTCAATAAATAGTTCTGGAACCACTGAGCATCCACATGTCAAAAAACGGTAGGCACAGACCTTTTGCTTGACAAAAATAGATCACAGATCTACATGTAAGATGGAAATCTATAAAATTCCTAGAAGATCACAAGATAATATCTCCATGACTGGTTTGGCAATGGTTTTTTAGATTTAACACCAAAAACATAATCCATAAAATAGAACTGATAATGTGTTTATTAAAATTAAAATTTTCTGGTCTGTGAAAGTGTTGAGAATAAAAATAACATTCACAGACTGGGAAAAATATTTACAAAAGACATATCTGATAAAGGACTATTATCCAAAATATAGTAAGAATGCTTAAAATTCAATAACAAAATGAACAACCTGATTTTAAAATGAGCAGTATAAGTTAATGGATACCCCCAAAGAAGATATGCAGATGTCAAATAAGTATATTAAATGGTATTCCACATCCCTTATCATAAGTGAAAAACAAATTAAGATGCCTATTAGAATCCAGAACACTGAGGATTCCAAATTCTGGCAAGGATGTGGAAAAACAGGAACTCCCATTTATACCTGGTGTGAACACAAAATGGCAGAGCCACTTTAAAAGACAGTTGGGTGGTTTCTCACAAAACTAAACATGCTCTTACTACACACTCCAGCACTCTTTCATTGGTGTTTTTTCCAAAGGATTAGGACACAGATGCTTACAGCAGGTTTTCATAACTGCCAAAATGTAAAAGCAACAAAGACAGTTTTCTATAGGGGAAGAGTTAAATAAACTATTGCCTATCCAGGTACAAAGATATTATTCAGCACTAAAATAAAATGAGCTATCAAGCCACGAAGAGATATGGAAACTTCAATACATATTACTAAATAAAAGAAACCAATCTGAAAGTCTACATAATTTATTATTCCAACTATATTCCTTTCTGGAAAAGGCTAAACAGTAAAAAGATGAGTGATTGCCAGTGGTTATTAGGGAGAGATGGATGAATAAGTGGAAGACAGGATTTTCCAGTCAGTGAAACTGAAGCCATTAACATGATACTATAATGGTAGATACATGTCATTATGCATATACTGTTCAATACAAAGAGTGAACCCTAATGTAAACTATAAACTCTTTGTGATAATGATGTATCAATGTAGGTTCACAATAATAATAAATGCACCACAGTGGGACTTGTTGTTAATAGGGAAGGCTATGTATGTGTGGGGGTCAGGAGTATATGGGAAATCTCTATCTTCTGTTCAACTTTACTGTGAATCTAAAACTGATCTAAAAAATAAAATCTATTTTTAAAATTAGAAAAGAAAAAGAAGAAGAAAGTCCCTGGGCATCTTGCATGGAGAAACTGAACTTCCCATACTTAAAAATACAAATGGGACAAAAGCTAGCATTGTGCTAGTCAGATTACTTGGAAACATCTAACATTGTCCAGGAGAGTATATTACAGAAATGTCGTGTTTATACATTGTTTGTATGCCCAGGAGTGTGTGGTCTCAGGGGTGTCATGAAAGATTTTCTGAAGGAAATCAGAAGGGTCAAGGCAAAAGGCCAAGAATAAAGCAGTACTGTTGGAGAACTCTGCCTAACTCCACATTACTTCAGATTATTCCACATCTCTCCTTCACACATTTCTCTTCTTCATCACATCAGTTGCTCCTGTGAAGACCAAACCCTAGATGTTTATTGAGTGGCTGTGTACAGTGGACAATTAAGGTTCAGCAAGGTTAAGAAAGAGAAGATGAAGGTTAAAAGAGGCCAAGTTAAGAACCACAATTTACCACAGTTGCTTAATATGACATCAGGACTCTTAAGTCCTGACAGCACTGACCAAAGGAAGAACCAGGTCAGATCTAGAAATGGAGATGAAAGTCAAAATTCTTGTGAGAATCAGGGACATTTATTGCTTGAAAACAGAAACGTGAGTTAGATTGAGGCCATTCAAGGATACAACTTTACAACTTATTAGAATTCTACAATGTGAAACTGGCAGTTGTGGTGTGATACTTTTGATCAAACTGGGCTGTAAATTCCTAGAAGAGTCAGTCCCTTGGAAGTCTGAGCAAACCCTTCAGATTTGCAAAGTAAGGGAGAAAATCTTTCACATTAAAAAGACAACTCTTATCTTCTGAGTGTTATGTTGAGCATAAAAACACCAATGTAAGACTGTTCACTATATATAAGAATGTATATAATCAGACATACATAAACGTAGGCAAACCCCATAGAGTATGTAGCTCAATCTCACACCCAAAGAAGGAATTCTTTCTACATTTTAAAGCAGTTTATATATTCTATACCTAATAGATGCAGTGAAGAGTGACTTCATTCCTTTTACAATGTTTAATATATTCATTTTCCTTTATCTACAACAAGAAAACTTTCCTATGAATTTGCCATTTTCCATATACAGCTCTAGGTAGAAGGGATACAAGCATTTACCATAAATGTATTCCTTAAATTAGACTCAATTCCATCTCTTTAATTTCCACCTACTGGTCCTAATACTTTCTTGTTGTACTAGACAGAAGTCATAAATTTCTTTTATCTAGCTCCCATTCTCAGCTATTTCTGCTATCGTTCATGTGACTCCTTTGCAGAATGTTTATAATCTAGACAGCTTCCATGTGTTCCACCTACTATGTAAAATCCTGAAAATGTTACAGATTTTATACAAACAATTTAGAATAAGATAGAATCAATACTATCTTCATGAGTAATGAATGTTTCTAACACCGACATATCTTTTTATTAGTTATAGAATTTTGTTAGAGTTAACAGTTAATGCACTCTAGTGCTAGGGTAGCAAATTAACATGATTTCAGTATCATAAGACATTGTCTTAAGCTTAAAATAAATCTAAAGTGAAAGTGTTTTAAAGTTTAAAAGAAGTATATAAGAATAAACCAGTGATTATTATTAGATTCTATAATAAGTCTTTAAATATCATAAGAACTAGGCCAAAAGTTATGAACATGATCGTGACTGCAGATATAAATGGAAGAGGACTTTCCACAACAGTGACAGTTGAGCTGGTAAGAGTGTTATAGTCTTTTACCAGAGTGAAATAATCAGGGAGAGAAGTGAAGGCAAATTATGCTTATAAGATTAGTTTGGCAAGGTAAAGAAGTCACTGTGTTTTTAAAGTTTAATAGGTATAAAAAGAAATACATGAATATGATTTCTTTCAGTTTTCACAGATTTTGTTGTTCTGTATAACAACAAAAAAAATACTTTGGCATGTTATTGCTTATGTAAACATTCTGAAAGATTCTGGAATCCAGGAAACCTTTCTAACAGTGTTCTCAGCTTTAATTGCCTGGGGATTCTCCTGGGGACTTTGAGAAATTCCTGGATGGGGAAAAGTTTCATAAGTGAGAACTTCATTCCATAACGGATAAGTAACATAATCTCCCAATCAGATAGTAGAGAGAATCTCATAAATGCTGTTATTTCTTCCATTTACAATTTTCCCCCAAAGTGTTAGAGTTAAAAGATGGCAATAGAAGCCAATTTAATTCATCAGAGAAGAGCAGATTTTGTTGACTGCTAATAAAGAGGATAGTTTTTCCATGAAAGTACAAAATTGTAAGAACCTATATATATATATATATATATATATATATATATATATATATATATATATATATATATATTGGGCTGGGATTTGGCTCAGTGGGTAGAGCACTGCGCTGCAGTCTCTG